>JAKSZU010000003.1:18085758-18110758 GCA_026018925.1 Tupaia tana
GCTTGGAAGCATTTGATTGGCTTTACAGATCTGCTATCATCATGTTTCAAGACTGCAATACAATGGGATAAGGAAAGTGGAGCCGATGTAGGGTAAGAGGGTGCCGCCCCAACCAAATTTTATGCACAGGAAGCTTGGCCCATATTCATGAGTCTTTACATCCATGAGGGCATCCTTACTTGGAGAAACTGTGAACTCACCATTTCGAGGTACTTTATGCATTCTATGATTGATGCCTTGTTTTTGTTTGTCTTGTTCTGCTTTGTTTCATTTTATTCCCAAAAACTTCAGGAGGGGAGATCAGTAAGAAGGGCTTCTGGAGGAGGGAAGTAAGTATTTTTAATTGTAGTCTTTAGATGTTCTTTTCACATAAACAAACCCAGTTAGCAACATTTGTGATGATGTCTTATGTTTTCGTTTGCCTGGGACACAAGATTATATCTCATCGGGGAGGAAACTAAACTAAGCTAAAACTATACTGTGTTAGCTTAGATTTGACTTGCCAGATAAAATATACAACACCCAGTTAAATTTGATTTAAGGTGAATATATATATACACACACACACACACAAACACATATGTGTATATATATATGAAATATATAAGTAGTATATATGCATATTTAATATATGTAGTATATATACTACATTACATATATAATATATATGTATATATACTACATTTGTTGTCCCCAATATTTCATGGAGAATGAGTAAACAAAAATTTCTTTGCTGTTCATCTAAAATTCTAGTCATTCTTATAATTTTATTGACTAAATTTGGTTTTAGATGTCAATATTGAACTAGGGAGTCCTCTGCCTCTGTAACTTCAGAAATTTTAAAGTTGTAAGAATTGCTTCATGTAGTGAAAAAGGGAGAAGAAGAGAAGAAATGAGAACAATAATATATTATGAATTTTTTTTTCTTTGAGAGGTTTTTTCTATAGGGTGCATGCGCTCACCAAAAAGACAGAGAGACAAAAAGCAAGAACTCATCCCCCAGGGGGATGGTCATGCCGCAATTCCTTCTCCTCCATTCTCCTCTCGGGATCTTGGGCACGCACGCACACGTGCCCAGCGTAAGTTTAAGTATCACCGAATCCAGGACTCAAACCGTAGTCGGCTACATGGGAGTTCAGCGACAGAGCCATTACACTAACTGCTGGTCCTGGAAATGTTTTTTATTTTTATTTTTTTGGATAAGCTCAAAGAGTTAGTGTCAAGGCAGCTTGTGTACTGGGGCTTAAGGCAGCTGGATCCCACATGGCTGACCCTGGTTCCAGACCCATACATGACAACTTGAGAAACACACTGAGATTGTGTGCATGAGTTCCCAAAATCTTGAAAGGAAGGAAAGATGGGGAAGTCATTGCAGCTTAACCATGCCCCATAGGGGGTGCTTTCTTACTTTTCCTTTCTCTCTTTCTCTGACAAATGCCAACACTCTCTAGCAAGTACAAAAAAAAAAAAAAAAAAAAAAAGAAATTCTCATTTTTTCTATTAACATAAGGTTTGATTTTACAAATCTAGTAGTTAGAAAGTTTGTTTTGTTCTTTTCATAACATATGTAAATATAGAAGTGAACAGTTTCACAAATGCTGGAAGACTAGTAAAGAAGGCTATTTTATGGTCGACAGGACTTGAGGCACTGAATTAATATTGCAAACGTTCACATCCTGGACCAGTCACTTATTAGTAATATGATGTTGTGGAAATCTTTTAGATCTTCTGTGCTTCTGTTATTTCATTTTTAAATATAAGGTAATAGTATTTTCTCTTACATTGGTTTCTTGTGAGGATTAATTGCATATAAACTGTTAAGCACATTGTTTGGCAAGAAAACGCACACCTTTTGCTTCATCCTTCAAAAATATTTATCAAAATAGTAAATGTGTGGTAGAAGACATTGTGGCATATCCAACAATAAACTTTTATTCAGCAATAGAAAGAAATAAACTCTGATACCTACAACAGCATTAATAAATATTATTAATATAATTTTGAGTAAAAATAGGCAGACATAAGAGAACATATTTTATATTAGTAGCATATTTGACATCAGGAGTGGACCATTTTCATATAATAAAAGTATCCTAAGTGAAAAATCACAAAATAACTGAAAAATAATGATTGAAATAACAATTCGGGAAAAAAAAGGCAAATGGTGAAAATAAATTAAAAGTTGAAAGTAAAAAATAATTTAAAAGAAAGACTACAGTACAAAAAAATGGAAATCAATAACAGGTATATGCAACTTTCCTTTTAGAAAATGTCCTACACATGGTTTTGTAATTGCATGGAAAAACTATCTAAAATATAATATACCAAAATGGTGACTACAATTATCATTTAAAAAATTTTTTTGTTAAATTTTATTCATTGTAATTTTTAATTTTTTTTATTCTTTTGAAGTTGACCAGAGAGAGACAGAGAAAGAGAGAGAAGGAAAGCGAGAAAGCAAGCTGCCAAGTCCAGGACTCAAACCGTGGTCAGCCATGTGGGAGTTCCATTAGCTTTAACCACCACATCACCTGCCAGCCTGTGCAATGATCATTTTTTAGTGGAATGGTGGGAGATTCTTTTTTAATATATATAATTTCAAGAAAGTACAAGAATAGAAAATATAAAGAAATAGTTACTTGCTTTATTTTTGTGAGTACATATTTTTATTTATAATACTAAAACCAAAGCTAATTTTAAAAATCTACTTTTTAAAAAGAAAACACTGTCTCCTCTTTTTCACTTGTCAGAAATCAAATTAAATACCCTCACATAGACTGATTGTGATGCTTCTGTACTGGCCTCAGGGTTTCTGCGGCCACATTTCCTGTTGATGTGTTTTACCGAGTGAGAGACAGTAGTGTGCAGTTTGGGGTACAGAGGTGAGAGGTGAGAAAACTAGAGAATTCTATTTGGTTACGATTTCAAAACTCATTTAGTATTAAGAAACACAAAAGCATAACCAATACGATAAAACAATTACAACAATTACATAAAATCTGAAATAGATAAACATGCAAGGTGAAGCAGGCTGGCTTAGAGTTTTAGCGGGACTGCAGCTATTTTGAAATTAAGAAAGACCTCTAATAAGAACAACATGACCAAATGCTGAGTCAGAGGGAGATCTGCCTGAGAAATGGTCAGATGAGATGACAGGGATGGGTATTTGAGGACATTAAGGAGAAAAATGGAGAGGCGAAGCATTAACAGCACAAAGAAATGGGGTATTATCTGTTGAAGATAACTTTATACTGTTATCAACTGGACTGGGGAGAAATGTAAACATGTTGGAATATTCACTTTACAAGCTAAATGACATGATTGAATGTATAAAAGAACTTGAAATAAAATGAGATTAAAAAAAAGAATCAGGATAGTTACTAAGGGGAAAGCGATTGGTGCTGATTGTAATAAGAAGTGACTTCACATGCTTGCATCTTTATTTGTAAATACCAAGAACATGATGCGTTTTTCAAGACAACCTAAGATGTTTGCTGACTGTATCCCTGTAACTAATTACAGAAATAAGCTTCTTCTCCGGCCTCTGCCTCTAATTTCATTGACCCTAAGAAGAAACAGCCAGACTTAGTTGGCCAATAACAAAGGTAAAATACTTAACTTTTTCCCATTATTTAAATATTAGCCATTATTGTAAATATATATATATATATATGTGTGTGTATATATATATATATATATATATATATATATATATTTTTTTTTTTTTGGTCATGTGCCAGAGAGAGATAGAGACACAGAGAGAGAGAAAGTGAGAGAAATCATCTCCCTCCCAAGGGGGGAATGACCACTTACGATCCCTCCTTTTCTAGTCTCCTCTTGGGATTTTGGACACACACATACACACACATACCACACCTGTCTGGCATGTTTTTCACACCATTGGGTCTGGACTACCCAGCTGGTCATGTGATATCCAAAGTGCCTTAATCACTACCACCTTCTAACCCTAGCCATTATTCTTATATTCCATATTTCCTAGCTAGACTTAAATATCTTGTATGCCTTCCTTAGGGAAAACTTTTTTTTTTTTTTTTTTTTTTTTTTTTTTTTTTTTTTTTTTTTTTTTTTGAGAATCCTGCTATAGGGTGTGTGCACTCTTCAGAGAAACAGGGAGAGAAAGACAGAGAGTAAGAAATCACCCTCCCAGGGGTGATGGCCGGACTGCAATCTCTTCTCCATTTTCCTCTTGGAATCTTAGGCATGCACACACATGCGCCCAGTGTGAGTTTTAAGCCACCAGGTCCAGGATTTGAACCACTGTCAAATCTAGCAGCATAAACATTAGGCCATCTGCTGGTTCCAAGGCAAAACTTTTTTAGGGTGCCACAAGAACTCCAATATAGAAGACTGTCTTTGAATTAAAACATGTTAACTTGACTTTGGGTCCTTGACCTTTGAAGGACAGTGGTTGTCAACCATGATGGGCTATGACCACCTCCATGGAGTATGTTAAATTCAAATAGCTGGATGGGATGTAGTCCTACTGACTTCGAACCTACATGACTGCATCTCTGAAATTTTTATTTAAAAGAAAAATTCACAATCCAAGCCATTGAATAGCCAGGATTAAGCACCTTTGCTCTAGGCACAGAGACCAACACTATAAAAAAGGAAAATAAAGAGAAGGCATTACCTTACCTTCTGTGATTCCAAATCAGCTCTAACTGTGCATTGGATTCCTGGCAACACTGTGGGCAAAATGCAGACGATTAATTATTCTCAAAATATCTTTACATCAGCCAAATAATATCCCAGAGACTGACCTTTTATCAAAGCAGGTGTTTTCCTTTTCCTTTTCATTTAATTGTATCTTTCATTTACAGCTATTGAACTTTTGGATCTTGCATATAGCAGGATCAAAATTTTTTGAATTTAAACATTCAGGCTGGATTTTTGATACCTTAATTGTGCATTTTAAGATGCATTAACAAATGTAACATTTGTAAGATTCACTGGCTAAGAAGCAATCAATACAGCTTTTATTTACACGTTGACCTGTGTAGGAACAAAGTTTTTCTTTTCTCATGAGTTATTGAGGGAACATGTATAATGAACTGCATTGTATACATTTAAACTCCACAGTTTATTTAAATTTGACATCTTTATGCATTTGGGAAACTCCCACCCCAGTTAAGAAAGCGTTGTAATCACCCCTCAAGTTTTCTCCTGCCTCTGTGCAATCCATTCTGTTCTTCCTCTATGTCCCTAGGCAACCATTGACCTGGTTTTTGTCATTAAAAAAGTTTTATTTTCTAAAATTTCAAAACTGTGAAATTATGCACATATACTCTTTTGATCAGACTTCTTTTACTCCATTTATTTTGGCATCTTTTGAGTCCTTTAGTCAATGATTTTTAGCCTACAGACCAATGCAAATGGTTTTATAAATTTGTATGTGTTTTATGTTTTTCGTGCTGTTTTGAAATTTTTAAAAAATTTTGCATGTAATAAAGTAGATAATTTTATACACTTTGTATTATGGTATATTATAAAATCAATTATTTTTTGTACTGGCCTTGTATCCTGTTACCTTGCTAAACTAATCTACTAGTTCTAGTAGTTTTTAATGTGGAATATTAGAGATTTTCCACATAAATTATTTATTTATTTATTTATTCATTTATTTATTTATGGAGATTCTTGCATGTGCTCACCAGAGAGACAGAGAGAGAGAGAGAAAGTAAGAAATCATCCCCACATAAACTATTGATTTATTTATGGAGATTCTTGAATGTGCTCGTCAGAGAAAGAGAGAGCGAGAGAGAAACTAATCATCCCCCAGGGGAGATGGCCATGCCACAATTCCTTCTCCTCCACTCTTTTCTCGGGATCTTGGGCATGCACACACACATGCCCAGTGTGAGATTTCAGCCACTGGGTCCGGGACTCGAACCATGGTCAACTATGTGGGAGTCCAGTGATACAACCATTATGCCATTTGCTGGCTTCATAAACACTTATTTACTTATATTGTCTATGAACACACAAGCAGCAGAAAAGGCAGAGAATCAGAAAGAGGAAAAGGGCACAACAGCACCCCCAGTGGGAACTCAATGCTAGGGTCCATGTCCAGCCTCAGCCAGTCCCAGTCGTAGGCACATACACATACCAGGTGTACTCAGGAGGTCCCTGGACATAAACCTAATACCTTTCCACACGTGTTAGCCTGGCAGAACATTGAGCTATGTTCCAACCTCCTACACAAATATCCACATCCAAATGAAATTTTATTTTTTCACTTTACAATACACATTGATTTATTTTTGTTTTGATTGTATTGGCTATGACTTTTTGGCATGAAAGAGAATAAAAGTGGTGAGAGCAGGTATTCATGCTTTGCTCCTGATTTTCGTGAGGAAAAGTGAGAAAGCAAGCCACTAGGTCTGGGACTCAAACCCAGATCGGCCATGTGGGAATCTGGTGCGCTTAACCCCCTTGCCACCTGGGAGTCCAGTGCCTTAAACCACCATTCCACCTGCTGACCCCAGTGACTTTTGTTTTCTGTGTGTGGTATCAACTTACAGAATTCTCTTCTTTTCCAAGTTTGCTAGAGCTTTACACTGAGGATTGTTGTTAAATGCTTTTCCTGTGTCTATTGGAATGATTAGATGTTTTTCTTCTCTTTATTTATATTGCTGGTGAATTACAGTGAACAATTTTCAAGTATGGAACCAGATTTGGATTCCTACATACTATTTGTCCCATCTGTTGCGTATTTCTTTTTTACGTGTATATGAAAACATTTCAGGGACCAGCAGATGGCGTAATGGTGATATCACTGGACTGCCATGTAGTCAACTGCGATTTTCGTCCTGGATCCAGTGGCTTAAACTCACTCCAGGCGCGTGTGCGTGCGTGCCCAAGATCCCGAGAGGAGAATGGAGGAGAAGGGATTGTGGTGTGGCCATCCCCCCTGGGGGGTGTTTTCTCGCTTTCTGTCTTTCTGCCTCTGTCTTTCTGGCGAGCACGCCCGCCCTATAGCAAAATCAAACAAACAAACCATTTTATATTGTCTCACATCTTGGGATGCTCCATTTTTGTTTTTCACTTTTTTTTCCTTCTTGTGCTCTGTATAAGTAATTTCTATCGACAAATTTATAAAAACTCATGAAATCTTTTGAGTTTCTTTGAGTATGTGTCTAAGTCTGTCAAAATATTTTTATTTTCATGTTTTTTATTTTTGACATTTCCTTTCAATTTGTTCTTATATCTTTCATCCCTATACTAAAATTCCACACATATTATTGCATCCTATCAATTTCTTCCACTAGAGAATTGAGCACATCAGTCATAGTTATTTTTAAATGCCTGTCTGAAATTTCACCGTCTGTCATTTCTGAGTCTGGTTTTGTTGATTGCTTTGTCTCTTCATCATGTGTTGATTTTCATCTGTATTTTGAGGGATGTCTCATAACCTTTAATTGATTAGTGGACACAGTTTGTAGGATTGATTTTATTTTGTGTTTAATGTATAGATTTGTGTATATTAGTGAATTTTTTCACTTGTTCACTACATAGAATCACTATTTTACCTGCATCTAACATATTTTCTGATCTTATGTTTTGTTTTTATTCCACTCAAAATATTTTTAATTTAACTTTTAACTACATCTTTTTTCCATAAATCATATAGAAATAGGTTATTTAGTTTCAAAATATTTGTAATATTTCAGATAGCTTTCTGTTATTAATTTACAATGTGAGATTTTGTGCTCTGAGAACCCACTGTGCATTCTTTCAATCACTTCAAATGTATTGAGTCGTGTTTTTTTTTTAACATTTTTTAAAATTTCATTTTCTCTTTTACATTCAATCTTGTTTTATGGCTAAGATCATGGTCTATTTTGGAAATGTTCTGCAAAGAATATGGGTTGATTATTCATAGCTCTCTATTAGATCAATTTTCTTGATAATTCATTATTGTTCTCTGTATTTTTATGTGTACTAATTGTCTGTTTTTTTTTAAATTTTGTCAATTTTGGAGAGAGAGAGAGAGAGAGAGAGAGAGAGCTGTTAAAATATCCAAAACCTAGTTGTTAGTATCACTGTTTTTCCTTTCAGATTTACCTATTTTGCTGAATATCTTTTGAAGATTTGTTTTTAGGTAAATTGGTGAGTGTAGATTATTTACATTAATGAATTGTTACTTTAAGGTTTAATTCTACCAACTTAATAGCTATTTTCTATTTTTTTCTTTTCTTTTTTTTGTGCCTCTTTTCTCTTTATGCTTTTTCATTGGATGAATAACTTTTATGATTTTACTTCATATTTTGTATTGGCTTATTATATATGAACATTATTGTTTAATGTTCTTCATGGGTTTCTTAAGATTTACACTATATTTCCTGCATATCATCTCAAGTATAGCACAAAAATCTTACAATAATTTATTTCTTTTGTTCCATCTGTCATTGTACAATTGCCATCATGTTTAAAAAACCATTTTGAGATAACTGTACATGTACATGTAATTATAGGAAACATTTCAGGGAGATTCTGTGTAGCATATACCATTTCCTCCAAGGTAATACTTGACAAAACCATGGTCCAATATCATAGCCAGGATATTGACATTGGTATAGTCAAGATGCAGATCTGTTTATTACCACAAGATGCCACATGTTGCCATTTTGTATCCCCCCCAACATCCTTTCCACCCTTGACCCATGCTTAGTCCTTAACAGTCACTATAATTTTGTCAATTCATGAATGTTTTATACTGACCAGAAAATGGCGTATAAGTAAAATGTGATGTTTTGCAAGACTGACTCAAATGGGAAGGTTCCAGGTTCAAATCTGGAGACCTCCCTGACCATACTGGACAAACAAATGCCTACTGGTCAGGGGTGGATGAGGCTGGAAGTGAATTGAAGCATGAAAACCTTGTTGGGAGTACTATCTTTCTGTCTCTCTCTCTCACTTATGGAATAAGTAAGTGAATAAAAAAGGGGAATGTTATATAAATGGAATCATACAATATGTAATCATTTAAAATTGGATTTTTTTTTTCCCTAAGTGTGATTCTCTGGGGATTTACCCAGGTTGCTGTGTTTTTGAATTGCTCATACCATTTTAATGCTGAATAGTATTTTATGGCATGATGTACCATAGTTTATTTAATAGATAACCCATCAGGGGGCATCTGGATTATTTGCAGTTTCTGGCTATTACACATAAAGCTACTAGTCCCAATTGTTTACAGGTTTATGTGTGAACATGTCTTCATTTCTCTAGGATAAATGCCCAGGAGTGCGATTGCCAGATCATATGGTAGTTGTATGTTTAATTTCTAAAGAACTTTCCAAATTGTTTTCCAGAAAGTTTTCAAATAACTATACATTGCATCTTCCCACAAGTAATGTATGACTAATCAAATATCTCTGCATCCTCTTGAGCATTTAATGTTCTCACAATTTTTCATGTCAGCCATTCTTGTAGGTATGTGCACTTCTCTAGTGGATTTTGATTTGAACATACTTTATTTTTTAAAAGCTTATTTACTTATTCCACAAGTAAGAGAGACAGAAACAGCAAGAGAAAAACAGATACAGCTCTGCAGGCAGGGTCTTGACAATCATTCCCAGTTTTAGTCAGACAAGATCAGGGGCACATGCAAGTCTAACCTACTCAGGGAATTCTCCAGAACGTTTGTATTTACCACTGTACAATATATCTGGTAAAATGTTTTCTTATGTATTTTGATAATTTTTGAATTGGATAATATGTTGATTTTTACTGTTGAGTTTTGAGAGTTATTTATAGATCTTAGACGTTAGTCTTTTCTTTGTTGTTGATGGATATATATGTGTGTATGTGTATTATATAAATTTTTAATTTACATTATTACATATATCTTTGCATATATCTTTACAGTGTACAACATTTCTTTTTCCAGCACAAATACTATGCATTTCAGTTAAGACAAAGAGATTGCTATATATATTATCATCAGCAAGTAGCTTTTCATTTTTTTTGTCAATTAAACATACTTTTATTTTCTTCCCCTTTCCACTCCCTCCTTTTGTCCACTACCCAGCCCCATACTACTCCCTGTTATTACTATCTCTAGTATCTATAGTTGCCTTCCCTGCTACTGCACTTTCCAAACTTTTGGTTTCTGCCGTAGAGCACTGTCAGTATATATTGAGTGGGGACATACAAAGTCTGTCTCATAGTCTGACTTGATTTGCTTAGCATTAAGTCTTCCATATTGGTCCATTTTGTATCAAATGTCAGGATTTCATTGCTTTTAATGGCTGAGTAGTATTCCATATAGTACAAATGCCACATTTTTTTTTCAATCCAATCATCTATTTTTGGACATTTGGGTTGATTCCATGTCCTAGCAATCGTAAATAATGCTGTAATTAGCATGGGTGTTCAAATATTTCTCTAACTGAGAGTTTTCCTATCTTTTGGGTGAATACCTAAGAGTGAAATTATTGGGTTTTATGAGCATTCTCTTTATAGGTTTCTGAGGAATCTCCAGATCTCCAAAGTGGTTGTACTAATTTACATTCCCACCAACAGTGTAGGAGCGTTCCCTTTTTCCACAGTCTCACCAGCACTTATCATTATTATTATTATTATTTTTTAATTTTAGCCATTATGACTCTGGTTAAGTGGTATCCTTTTTAAATGTAACATTTGAGGGACCAGAAGGTGGCGTGGTGGTTAAGGCACTGGACACTCCCACATGGCCTAACATGGTTTGAGTCCCGGACCTGGTGGCTTGCTTTCTCACTTCCTCTCTCTCTCTCTCTCTCTCTCTCTCTCTCTCTCTCTCTCTCTCTCTCTCTTTTTCTCTCTCTGGTTCAATTAAAATAAATGAATGAATAATTAAAGTTAAATAAATAGTTTTTTAAAAAATATATATAAAATTTGTACCTATTTCTCCCAGTCATAGCTTACTATTACTTCCTTATTTTTTTGTCTAGACAAGATCTTATTATATTGTGACCCTCTGCCTCAACCTCCCAAATAGTTGGATTATAGGCACATGCCATTACACCAATCTTTTAGGGTTGGCTGGGAATCAAACCCATTTGATCTCAGTTTGTTGAATACAGCACCTACTAGTGTATGTTACTGTGGCTAGATCTTTTCTTTCTTCTTAGAAGGACTTTTGTAGAATAGGTTTTTAATCTTTTATTAAATCCAATTTATTGATTTTTTTCTTTTATGGATAAGATCTTTAGTATGTATCTAAGAACTCTTTGCTTAATGTAACACACTATTTCTTCCTGTATTTTTTCTAAAGGTTTTATTAGTATACATTTTATATTTAAGTCTGTGAATTTATATATATATATATATATATATATATATATTTATATATACATATATTTATATATATATATATGTATAGAGAGAGAGAGAGAGAGAGAGAGAGAGGGAGAGAAAGAGATATTGAGGTCAAGATTCATGTTTAACCTATGTATGTGCAGTTGCTTAAATAGCATTTGTTGAAAAGACTATCTTTCCTCCATTGTAATTTTCCTCCATTGCTTTTGCAATTTGGTTAAAAATCAGTTGAGCATGTATCTAGGTTCTCTATTCTGTTCCATTGATCTGCATGTCTGTCACTGTCAGTGCCACACAATATAACAGACTGTAGTTATACAATACAGTAAGTCCTGAAATTGAGTAGACTGAATCCTTTAAACCTTTCTTTCCTTTTAAAAATTGTTTTGGTTGTCTTGATTCTTCTTGCTCTGTCATTTAAATTTTAGAATGCTCTTGCCTGTGTCTACAAAAATGAAATCCTTCTGGGACTTTGATGGGAACTGCATTAAATTTGCATATGTATTAGTGGGAAAATTGACATCTTTTCTTTTATGGGCCTTCCAATCCAAGAACATATATTTCTCCATTTCCTGAGGTCATATTTCATTCCTTCTATCAGCATCTCATAGTGTTTATCATACAAAGCTATACTTTTCCTTTCTATATTTATATGCATTTCTTTTTAAAGAAATTGTTAATGGTATTTATTATATTTTAAATTTGGATGTTCACATGTTCATTGCTGGTATATAGAGGCACGTTTAAATTTTCTAAAGTTTATCTATTTACTTTTTCCAGGAGTCTGAGAGAGAGAGAGTAAGAGAGAGAGAGAGGCATCTATAACAAGGACTTCATACCACAATATACCCTCAGCCTTAGTCAGCCCAGATCATGGGCATGTGCATCTGCCTGATGCATACAAGGAGGCCTTGGGACATGAACCTGGGCCCTCTGCATGTAGGACCAGCACTACCATACAGCACATTACTGCTGCACCACTGCCCAGACCCCACAATTGATTTTGTATATTTATCTCCCATCCTGCAACCTTGTTAAGCTCACTTACTAGTTCTGGGATATAGTTAAGTTACTTGGAAACAGATTTTTAGACTTGTGTTAAGCTTTGTTAGCCAGGTTCAGAAGATCTTCGAGGTTAAGGCTAATTTATCTCCACTGTTGAAGAAGTAACCTGCTGAAGCCGCTGCTGGATGTCCCAAATGTTTTAAAATCGTTACACTCTAGCTGGTAGGAAGATAAACTATTTCTGAGTCTTCATGAACTCTGAGAATTGTTTTGACTCTTCCTTATTAGTGGTTTTCTCCCAAGCCAATTTCCGGACAGTTGTTCTATAATCAGTTCTCAGCAGAAAACATGGGAAGTACCCTCTGAAGATCTTTGGAGTTCTGCATCTGGCTCTCTCTTTCTCTTGCTCTCTCATATTCTTCTCCATGTATTCTAATAATCTTGACCTTTATAATATCCAAGTTCTCTCTAATTCATTTAGAGATATCACTGAGCTCTGTTTGGGTTTACCCATTATGGTCTTCTGCCTGGAAGCTCTCTTGAAAGTAAGCTGAAGCAATAGATGGCTAACTTGGTTTATTTCTCTTTCTCAAGGATCACTGTCTTGTGTTTTCTTTTGCATAGGATTTGAATCTTTTGTTGCATATATTTGCCTGAATTTTTAGTCGCTTACTCTGGGAGAGCCAAGTGAGACCCTATTACTCCATCTTGACTTGAAGTGAAAATCTATAGGATATAACTTTTAAAGGATGAAATCATTCTAATTCTATACAATCTCCCCCAGATAACAGAAGAGGAGGGAACTCTTTCAAACACATTTGATGATACCTGCATTACCCAAACACCAAAACTAAACAAAGAAATTATAAGAAAAAAATGGACCAATATGTCTTATCAATATATTCAAAAATACTCAAAAATATTAGCAAGTCAAATCCAGCAATATATAAAAGGCTAATACACCACATAAAAAGTGGGGTTCCTCCAAGAGATACAATTTGGCTCAACATTTCTCACAGTATGAAATTGCTTAAAATACAGACATTAGAGCATGTCAGAACCACAGAAGCCAATCTGAAGGCATTCACTATGCCTAAAAGCTGGAATAAATTAATCAACAACACAAATAATGATAATATTGGAGTATAGCCCTCCAAACAAAATAAATAAATATCCATGAGTCTGCACTGATATAAGTAAATGAGTAAGTTGATAAGTGGGGGGGGGGGGGGGGGGGGGAGAACTAATTTTTAAGAAAGAATTAAAAAAATGTTGAGAAAAATGAAGAAAATAAAAATTCACCTTAGTAATAATTAACTCCAGGCAAGATTCGCTAATGCATGCTAAAATTTGTCAGCAAAAGCTTAAGAATCAAGATATTTGTGCATCTTTAAAATCTCTCCCTATATAGAGACCAGTAGGTGGCGTGATTAAGGCACTGGACACTCCCACATGGCCAACAATGGTTCAAGTCCCGAACCTGGTGGCTTACTTTCTCTCTTTGTGTATGTATGTGTGTGGTCAAATTAAAATAAATTAATACATAAATAAAAAAATTTTAAAATCTCCCTGTATACATATTAGTCATTGCTGTGCTAGTTGTTTTCCTTTTAAAATTTTTGCTTTCACATGTATGCACTCAGCAGAGAAAGACATAGACAGAGATAAAAAGAGAGGGAAAAATGATAAAACACTCCCCGGGGGGATGATCATGCAGCAATCACTTCTCCTTCATCCTCTCAGAATTTAGGGCATGCACACACGTGTGCACCAGCGTGTTTTCCAAGCTGCCAGGTCTGGGACTTGAACCATGGTCAGTCATGTGGGATCCAGTCACCTCTTCCGCCATGCCACTGGCCAAGTCCTTACGGTGATTTTAACAAATGACTACAATTTTCTTTTCCAAGAGATCAAGGTTTATATTTTTCTCTTTAGCAGTACTTAGGGACTCACTTTTAATATATTCAATATGGAAAGGAATGAAAAGTAACTTTATAGTAGAAAAATCTCAGATACTACATTAATAAAAAGATCAAAGTTAATATCATCAGCATTGTCATGTTGATAACATGTATCTCCTGAAATGATGCAAGGATGAGAACTCTTTACTGTGTAAAATGCTTCCCCAAATCCAAACCCTCATTTTATTAAAACACAAAAATCTGCAAACTAAATATCTGATTAGTTCTCTTCAAAAATATCAAGATCTTGAAAGAAAAGTTAAAAAGAACTGAGAAATTGTCACAGACAGAAGGAGCCTGAGAATGCATGATGATCAAAGCAACATGGTATCCTGACCTGGATGCTGAAGTAGACAGGGAGCACTGGAAAAAATGGTGAAAGATGAATAAACTCTCCCAATTACTTAATCAAAGCGTGCTGATGTTAATTTCCTTGTTTTGAGAAGGGTACCACATTGATATAATATCTTAGCATTAGAGTGTTAACATCTGATTGTAGGAAATAGGGAAACTCTTTGTGTTAACATTAAAAACTCCTCTACAAACCTAAAATTATTTCTAAATAAAAACAAAACAAAACAAAATGCCTACATAGCTGAATGTACCTGTCCTTCTGTTTCTGTGCTCCAACCAATATTGTTGTCCCCAATACTTGGGGAGCTGCTTCTTCTCATAGGCTTTTTACACTGAATACAGGGGTTTCTCATCTGGCTTTAATGAAATCTCTTAGCTTCTTTTCTGGAGTAGTAATATTCTACTCACCCTTCGAGTCTCAGATCAAGCGTTTCTTCCTCACTTCCTCACTTTGTCACTAGAACAAATCCTTCATTTATAACCTGTCACACATCATGTACCTGTCCTTCGCAGCCTTGATCATATTGCATTTGTGTATTTCTTTGTATGATTATTTATGAAGTGTCTCTCTATCGAACAGTAAGTCCTATTGTCAGGGATTGTGCACACTGCAATTTTTGCAGTGCTTAGCAGAAGCCCCGGCATACAATAGGAACACAATAAATGATAGTCTCTTATCTATTGAAAACATCTGAAATTGTTCTATCATCTGCCCACAAATGCAAAGAGCTCTTCTCATTCCATCAGACATGTCAGCAGGTGAAAAGAAACATTCTAGTTATGACCGCTGTATGGGAAGTACTTCAAAGGAGAAGCACTTTGATGTCCCCTAAGCCCCTCCGTAATGAGAAGCAGAGATGTGGCAGCCCTGCTCTGTTTCCCTTGGTCTGGCCCCGGGCCCCAGCAACATTTTGGCTACTGCCATGCAATGTGAGGCCTTGAATCTTCTCCAACAGTGACTTTCACTTGACGGGCAAAGAATCAGGGAATTCAGACAGGCCTACCATGTGAGCTGAGCAAGGCTTTGTCCCCCTTCCTTTTTTCTTTCTTCTTTTCTTTTTGTTGTGGTTAATTGAAAGAAGTTAAAACTCATTTTGCGATTTGCTGTTTATCAGGCAAATGATTCTGTGAGGCAATTCCCAGTGGGACTTGCTTTACATTTTGGGGACATTCCAGTTCAGTGACAGCAGATGGAACATCATAGTTAAAATTTTGAAAAGAGAGACAATGAAATGAGTGCCGGAGAGATAACAAGGCTGCAGTCACAATCGCACAAGTGAAAAAAAAAAAAAAAAAGCTAGAAATATTGCGTGTTGGAACTAAAACCTGTCCCTAGGGAAATGAGTTGAGAGAATGTGAAAAGAAGGGATGTTAACTCCTTCCTGGTCTGGGCTCTGAAGTCCTGATCATCACAGTGCTAACATGGATGATTGGAATCCTCTGTGCTAATGTCATTTCTTGCAGCATCCAATGTTCCATTGCGTGGGGTGAGGAGGACATGAGGGAAACCCCATTCCTTCTGGCACTCAGTACAGATCCTCACGGTGGATGTGATTCCCCTGGTTTCATGGATAACACATCACAGACATGTAAAGCTCAGCTCATTTCTCGTTTGACTCACGTTGACTCATTCGTATAAGACCAGATCGTTGAATAGATGATAAAGAACCCATGATGGGGGAATTTCTCTCAAATAAACATTTTTAACACAGAAAGACATATATGCACACAGTCTGTGTAAAGGTTCAGAGAGAAAGTAGAGAGAGTAAACATTACAAAGCTGTAATCATACTATTCAGAGATAATACCTGCTCCCCATGTTTTAGTTGTTATGATGATGAAGAACAATTACGAATACTGGTTCTTTTCATTCAGTTATTATAACCTAAGGATTTCATCATACATTAATGATTCTTTCTCAATTAAGTGACATTGAGTATATAGTGTTATGTCAGATGGGTATGTCATTAAAAAAAATAGGACTCCAACTTCTAAGAGATTTTCTATCACATTCTCATGTGTATGTATGCTGGGCAGTAAGTGGGTGAAGTGACCAAGGCCCCACAGGTTCTCTCTCTTATCATATGCCATGCTCAAGAGGTGAATACACAGCTATCGATGCCGTTTAAATAAAGTGGCAAGGGTAATAACTAGTAAGAGTTCATCTTTCCAAAGAGCCTATTGCCCATCTATGTCTGTGTGTGTGTGTGTTATTTATTTATTTTAATTTGATCAGAGAGGGACAGAGCTAGACAGAGTGAGAATGAGAGAGAAAGAAAGTGAGAAAGCAAGCAGCCAGGCCCAGGACTCGAACCGCAGTTGGCCATGTGGGAGTCCAGCGCCCTTAAGTACATGCCACCTGGTGGCCCCATCCCATCTGTGGTTTTAACAAGGACTTGCCTTACAGAGAGGTGGCAAGACTCTTCTCCATTTTGGATGTGATTTTTTATGGGTGCCTCCAAATAACTGTTTTCCCTTAAATTATTCCAACATTCTCCAATATTGTTTTAAAATTCTGAGTCTTTAGACAGGTGCTCTCATTAGTTATTGACTATTCCAGGAAATATACTGTCACAAATGTAGCTACTACATAGAAAGTGAATCATTGTACTTGTCATGTTTTGGTTAACGACCATGATGTAATAGAAGTAATGGTGGATCATGAGAATGATGCATTTTGTTCTGGTCTGCAGGGGGATAAAGGGTATAATGTTACATTTTACAACAGGGTTCTAAATTATGGAGCCTCAGCCATGAAGAGTGCGCTAATAAAGTGCAGGTCATTGGACTGTCCTTTATAAGGGACATACGGTACATGTAGGGATAGAGGAAGTAGGTACGCCATGAAGAGAAGTTGTAGGCTGATAGACACGTGTGTAGCAGCTATCTGAATTTTCCTAAGTGGGGAATCAGGAGCTATAGAAAATTTAAGTTAAAGTCAAGATCAAGATATTTTAAAATATTATTTATTGATTGATTTTTAATCTATTTACGAAATCTTTTACATTTATTATTACTTACCCATCAAACAGCGGACACGATCTGGGTCTTGGGTCTTGTTAAGTGTTTGTTTTATCCAAGCTAACTTTATGTTTTTTGTTTATTTGTTGGAAGCGGAAATAATGAGGGAAGTGATAGATAAACCATCAGCTATCTCAAGATGTTTCTATCACATTCTATAGTGTATCACTTTCTGTTTGTGACAGTTGACGTATTCTTACAAAGTGCTACATACTACATAGCATATTTTCCCCTTAAAATGAGTCCTTAGGCCAGGACCAGCAGATGGTGTAATGGTTACATTGCTGGACTCCCATGTCGTCGACCGCAGATTGATTCCCCAACCGGTGGATTAAAACTCATCTTGGGCGTGTGTGCGTATGTGCCCAAAATCCCAAGAAGAGAATGGAGGAGTAGGGATTGCTCTGTGGCCATCCCCCCAGGGGGTGATTTCTCACGTTCTGTCTCTCTGTCTCTTCCTGTTTTTCAAGTGAGTGCAAGGGCCCTATAGCAAAAGTCTCTCTTTAAAAAAAAAAAAAAAGAAAGAAAGAATCTTTAGGTCATACTGTAGTGCCTTAGGCAGTGGGATGTTGCTGCACGATTCTAGAGGCGTATGGAAAGTACGAAGGAGAAAGGGAATTGGGTACTTCATCCTCCTCTTTTAAGCCAGGTGAGATGGTTTTTAAAGGGGTCCCTCAGACAATTTGAGAAGGCCCTTGCAATTTGAAAGAATACAAAAGACAGGCTTTGTCCTGCGTGTCAGAAGTTTAAAGACAGAAGGTGAGGCTGGAGCTGACTGCGTGATGGGAGATAGAAAGTGAAGTCTGGAGAGAAAGTCAGCCAGCCTTCCCCCAGCAGTAAGGCAGACTGTCTGCTTTGAGTACGGTGAGAGTCATACAGGAGGGAACTGGTTTGTGGGTCATTGTAAATGAAACCTCATTCGAGAGTGCTTCTGTCAAGAGAGAAGCGATCTCAACAGAAAGAAGCTGAAGACGTCTGCGGAGATACAGGTGCAGAGGGAACCATTTTCAGTGACTGGCTGGAGAGGGCTGTTGTCCTCATTGGGAGAGACAGAACCCACTAGTTTCAGTCAAGTGTCTCCAAGATGCAGGAAAGTCAGTATTAACACTGGCCAAACTCAGACCACGGTATGACACATTAAGTAAGACTTTTTTGTCTCCATTTTACTCCAGACTGTCCCATTTATACCTCCACCCAGAAGCTGGTAAAAACTCTCTACTTTGGGGGGTAGTTATGAGAATATGCAAGACAATTGGAGGCATGGTGATATGTAGCCTTTTTTCTCCACTGAAATCCGTCTAGATTGAAGCAATATAAAATTGGAGAGGGAGAGACCTTTAACGTAAATTGAGCTCAGAGTTAGTATGTTTAACCTAGACTGGGCATTTTAATTATGGAAATAGAGATGTTTCTTATGATTAATGGGACTATAGAACTTTTTAATATCCAAAAGAGGGTGAAAGAAGTATTAGATCTGCCCAAGGGCAGTGAAAACAAGAGGAAAAATGAGCCCAAATAGTAGATTTAGAACAATGACAGGAAAGAATAAAGTTATGCTTTGCCACACGCTATTGAAGCCCTTTCAATGTACCAGCTGCTCAGTTCCACCAAAGCTCAATCAGTCTGAGAGCCTGTTTAAAGTCTAAAACTCATTGGAAAATACTTCTTAAGACTGTAACAATAATTTTCCCCAAAGCCGTATTATCAAGATGAATGATAGCAAAAGCCAGTCGCATTACAAGGTGCACGGTATGGTGGAAAGAGAATTACAGGCTGCAGTCTGGGCTGTGCCATTTGTAAAGTGTGCAACTGAGGGAGAGCAACTTAACCTCTCTTAACCCATGCTGGCTCTGCCACCCAGAAATAATGATTTTTGCTCTGCCTGCATCCAAAAATTCTTGGAAGCATAATAGTAGAAAATACTTTGAAAACCAGCAAAATGTAACAAATGTACAGTGTTACAGTTGACCATACCAGGGCTCAGAACACAGGGTAGAGTTGAGAAGTTCATATCATGCTGCTGTTCTTCTTAAACTATCTCCATCACCATTTCTTATCAGAGAAACAAAATCTTTTCTTTGCAAGATTCAATCCTCTCTCTTGATTCCTTTCGAGGGAAAAACACTAGCTCTCTGAATATTGTTTCTTTTAGAGTATTTCCCTTGAGAGGTAGAAATCAAAAACAAATCTTAGAGAAGACAAGATGATTTCTCATATTTCTTTAGTTTTAAAATAACATTGATTTACGGTAAAAACATATACGTATGTCCTGTAGAAAATCTGGAACATATTAAGAAATAACTCTGCATTTTGTCCACACTCAAGGCACAATCACTGTTAGAATACCACCTTAACGCAAATTCAGAAAAGGCAGCTATTTGATTCATAATGCTATATTCCTATAGATTGGGTCATTGGAGAAGGCATAAGGTATTTTTCTATGCAAAACTGAGTCATGACTTTTCTGACAACCCAATGTATTATGTCGCATAGTAAGCCAACAATATGCAATTGTCTAACTGTGTGCTAAGATGTTGGTACGTTTCCTACTAGTTTATCTTCAATGTGTGTGTGTATGTCTGAATATAGATTTATCTTCTTGAAATAGGCAATTACAACATTGGAGCAGTACAATACTGCATCAGTGGGCTCTTTGGTTATGTAGAACAGAGTAACTTAATTCTAGGTATAATTTAATGGGCTAGCCAGGTGGTACAGCAATAATACACTGCTCAAGCAATGCTGGATCTATATAGAAGATTGTAGGTTCGACTCTGCTTCTCAGACCAACTGTATACTCTAGGCTCATGTGTCCCTGATCCTGGCAGGCAGGGAAAATCAGTGAGTAAAGGGGTAATTATGGTATGAGACCCTACTGAGGGTATTTAATGTCTCTCTCTCTTTCTCTTTCATCTATCACCTTCATGATAGGAATTTTAAAAAGAAGATTTAGTATAAAGATGTACATGGGAAAAAAAAAAAAAAAAAAAAAAAAAAAAAAAAAAAAAAAAAAAAAAAACAAGGTCTTGCAGCAAAGGATATTATGGAGACAGGAATACCGATTGGAGATTGCAAATTCATCCAGGACAGGATGGTCTACCTCCCAATCAGGTATCAGAAATTTGTGGATCTTGATCTAAAGCTCTATCACTACTATGACTTGGGTATTTTCTACATCGACGCTGTTTTCCAAGGTTGTTTGTTTGACCTACAGACTTAATAAAAACTCAACTGTCTTGCAGTTTCAAAATTTAAATTCCCTGTTAGAGTGAATGAAATTGTTTTGAATCATCTCCATATTCATGAGATGACCAAAACTTGCACCAACCACATCTTAGGCTAGTGGCTAGCACAGAGCTTGATCAGATCAAATAGCCAGTAGATATTGCCTGGTCATCATGTAGATTCAGGGAGAGAAAATAAACCTTTAAATCAGTGTAGCAGATATTCTGAGACCTGACTGGTGCAGAAATTATAAGGCATATTGTTTTGTGCTCTGCTTTCTTATTTGATATGTAATAATCTCAGTTTATCATATCATAAAACTTGATCAGTAAGAGCTGAATAGTGTGCTTCATGGTTTTCTATGTATCAGAATTTAAAAGCTATTTTCTTATTGCTAAATATTTTAATTTTTTATCTCAATAAATAGTGTTGAAATAAACAATTGTGTTTGAAAATCTCTTTTCACATCTTTGTTTTTTGTTTTTTTGTTTTTGCTTGGGATCAAGATTCCTCTTGGCTATAACAGTTTCTCAAATTTTTCCAGTGTTTTTTATGAACCTGACAGCTTTGAAGAGTATTATTCAGGTTGCAGTCTTATTTTTAGGAAATAGATGATAGTCCTCGTATAGATACAGATGTAGCCATATGTAACAATTCTCTTATTATCAATCATTTGGATTACTTCTGTATTCCATTATTAAAATTCTAATACTGTTTTTTAAGGTTGCTTTATTGCCTTCTTAGGCTTATATTGCAGAGGATATATTTAAAGTCAGCCTGGTCTTCCTTTGTTTCTTTATTTTTGTTACAATCCTCACTGGTTCATTTTCCTGCCTTGGGGTGTCACTCCTTTCCCCTCATTGTACTCATTGTATGTGAATTCAAAAATTAAAAAAAATTGTGTTTTATCCACAATCTAATGTTTTTCCTTTGTAAATAACCTGTTAATTTTGTTTACTTTTATTTTATTTTACTGTGTATGTTGGTGTTTTGTGTTTACTAATATACATTTTAGTAGAATAAAATATTTTATTTTTAATACTTTCGATCCAGGCTATTCCAATGGATTTTCCCATGTTCCTCTCATTTTTCCATCTCATGTCTCTCTTCAAGTAGGAGCCAGTCTCAATTTGTTTTCATCATCTCTCTGCATTTTAAAATAGTGTTTAAAACTTATGGATTAATATATGTTGGGTCTTCAAAAAGTTCATGGAAATTGCATATGATGACGAAACTTTGCACAGATTTCCAAAATTGTTTTTGTATCCAAATAAATTTGTACCTTAATTTTATTTCCACAAACTGTTAAAAATACCCTCATATATATATATATATGTATATATATATATATATATCCAGATTCATGACAGTTTATTAATTAATTTTGCTGAATTTTATAGTTTATAAAAGTAGTATCAAGCTGCTTCTAGACTATGGGACCTCTATGTCTCCTCAGCCATCTAGTATAAAATCCCCAACATCTTCATGTCACATGTGGCTCTTGTGAATTCATTTTCAATGCCATATCATAACCCATTGTGTGATATGCTATTTTTATTTGTCCATTCCCTTGGCAATGGGAAATTATATTGTTTGCAGCTTTTTTAAAAATTATTTTATTTAACTTTATTTATTATTTATTTATTTGTTTATTTAAATTTGACCAGAGAGGGACAGAGTGAAAGAGAGAGAGAGAAAGAGAAAGTGAGAAAGCAAGCCACCAGGCCCAGGACTCAAACCATGGTCGGCCATGTGGGAATCCAGCGCCTTTAACCACCATGCCACCTGCTGGCCCCTGCAGCTTTTGTTTTAAAGACAAGTTCTATAACGAACATTTTGTATATGTATTTGAAAGTACTTTCAAATGTTTTTGTAAACTTTCACTGGGAATGTAGTTGCAATGTCAAAGGTAATGTGAAGTTTTTCAAAGTAATGCAAGTTGTTTTAAGTTTGTTTTGTTTAGATTTATACTCCCACTCTGAGTTTGCAAATATTCAAGCTGAGCCATAACCTCTAAGTTGTAATTTTACTCCATTTAATGGATTTAAAATTACATCCCAATGTAGTTTCAATTTACATAAATCTTGTTATAATTTTGAATATCATTATTTCTTTAGCTATTATTTTATTTTATTTATTTTAATTTTTGGTAGAGGGTACCAAAATAAAATAAAATAATAACTAAAGAATAATGATGCTCAGGGTGCTCATTTGAGAGAAAGTGAGGAAGAACACACCTCCCAGTGGGGCATGGTAATGCTTCGATCTTTCTTCTTTCACTTCTCCAACTTTTCAGGATTTGGGGCATGCACACACACAATAAAGCATGATTTTCAAGCTGCTGGGTGTAGGATTCAAACCATATGTGGTCATGTGGGATTTGGCTCCCCATGAATAGAACTTAAACACTATACTACAAGACTGGCCCCATTTTGAATGTTTGCATAATATTTTTATGTCCTCATCCATGAAAAATCTGTTCATACTGTACCCATCTTTCTGTTAGGGTTAGGATACTTTTTTTTCCTTATTCATATACAAAGAAATTTTATATATGTAAAGTAACTTTAGAAAAAATCTTGATAAACTCATTTTTCATTCAGTTAAATAATCTTTGTCTATTATTCTTTTTTCTATTTTTTAATTTTTTAAAAATAATTTTAATAAATTATTTTATTTAACTTTATTTATTTATTTATTTTAATTTGACCAGAGAGGGACAGAGAAAGAGAAAGAAAGAGAGAGAGAGAGAGAGAGAGAGAGAGAGAGAGACACGGAAAGTGAGAAGGCTAACCGCCAGGTCTGTGACGCAAACTGTAGTGTGCTATGTGGGAGTCCAGTGCCCTCACACCACCTGCTGACCCCTTATCCATTGTTCTTATAAGATTTTTTGGGAGGTGTGCCATTTTATTGGACTGCCAGTCTCTTTAAACACTATGATTCTATTAATTCACTGTCATCCATCTCCATCATTGCTGTCTGCGATCAGTCGAATTGGCATTCTGTTTAAGGTTATCATTTCTCTTTGACTGATTTTAAGGTCTCCTTCCTGTTTTTATTGTTATTCATTTGATTATGACAGTAAAGTGTTATTTTAAATTTTACATTTTTCCCCCCTAGATTTTTGCCATAGGGCATGTGTGCTCTCCAGAGAGAGACAGAGAGAGGAAAAATGAGAAATCACCCTCTCAAGGGAAATAACCATGCCAAAATCCTTTCTCTTCCATTTTCCTCTTGTGATTTTAGGCACTCACACACACATGCCTGACATGATTTTCAAGCTGTCAGGTCTGGTACTTGAACCAAGGTCCACTATCTGAAAATCCAGTGTCTTACCACCATGTCACCTGCTGGCCCCCAAATTTTAACTGTAGAGGTATATATACGTGTGTACATCTAATGTTTACATCACAATTGAGTTTTAGATTTCACAATTATATTTCATTTTAAAAAGTACCATTAAAGGGACCAGCAGATGGCATAGTAGTGTTATCATTGGACTCCCATGTAATCAACTGTGATTCAAGTCCTGGACATGGTGGCTTAAAACTCATGCCAAGCATGTCTGCGTGTGTACCCAAAGTCCCAGGAGGAGAATGGAGGAGAAGGGATTGCTGTGTGGCCATCACCCTTTGGGGGAGATTTCTTGCTTTCTGTCTCTCTATCTCTCTTTTTCTCTCCAGCAAGTGCATGTGTCCTACAGCAAAAAAACTTTCAAAAAAAAAATTAAAACAGTACGATTAAAAAATCAGCCTCGTGATTCAAATGTGTGCATTTTTGTTTCTGCCCCTTCTTTCTCTAAGTGCTTTATGCACGAGTATTTAAAAGATGTAGTACCTTCAGTTGTTGGAATCTACGTGTTGTTTTTTATTTTTTCTTGCTGATTCTGATCTTTTATTTCTTAATATGTTTTTCAATGTCAAGAAAGACAGTTTTTGCTTTAATAAATCAAAATAGAAAAATGCTAAGAGAACTTTGCTTAAGACTTAAAGCCAGGAAGCAGGTTAGGATGCTGTTCAAATAGTAGTTGCTGATTCTGATCTTACTCTGTGAGACTCCTAGGGGTCTAAGTTCAATATACTCTTCCTTCAAGGATAGCTTAATTCTTC
>JAKSZU010000003.1:18713258-18925758 GCA_026018925.1 Tupaia tana
TTCCACTTTTCCATCCATTGTCAGGATTTAGGGCATGCATGTACATCCACTCAGCTTGCTTTTTGAACTGCCAAGGCCAAGACTCAAACCATTGCCAGCCATATGGGATCCCCTTAACCACTAGACTATAGGACCAGCCCAAGAGCAGACCTTCTGACAGAAATGTTTAAACACATTTTATCAACATTTGAAGTGTTTCTTTGAAGAACTGTAACACAAGGCATATGGATTAACTAGCATGATCCTGAAGACAAGGCACAATCAAAGCAATGACCATAAAGATGTAGAAGAGCTCCAAATGAAGCAAACAGAGCTAACCAAGAGAAATAGGTTGAGTCACAAATTTTGGGGGGATGCTCAAGGCATTTTGCTTATTGACTTTCTAGAGAACTAAAAACAATGCTATCCACTTATTATGAGAATGTTCTAGAAAGTTACTGAAGCCTTAACAGAAAAACACCCAATAAATATTCCCCAGGGAGTCCTTCCCACCATGACAAAGCGCCTGCTCTTTTCTTTCATCTAACAAGGGAAATTTTGCATAAGGTTCTGTGGTAAATTAGACATCCACTTTGCAGTCCTGAATTGGCTCTTTCTGACTTCTTTTTACTTCCTAATCTTTAAAAAATCTTTAAAAGATTTTTCCTCAATTAAGGATGTAAAAAATACTGCACTGACTAAATTCTCAGGCCCCTCAGTTATTTCTAGATGGACTTAATGGTCACTATCACTGGTTACAAAAGTGTCTTGAACTTGATGGAGTTTATTCTTAAAAATAAATTGTATATTTTTAATTTTTATCTTTTTCCACTTTTTCATAAACTTTGAAATCCCCTCTTATGTCCTTTAGCCTTAAGAAAAAAACTTGTCAAGTGTCCAGGAGAGCAGTAGAAGAGACTCTCCTCACTAATATATGCAAGAGCAGCTCCTTGATTTATTCTATAGTAAACCAGCAATCCTAACTATCCCATAATAGTTCCAGGAAACTATGCACTGGCCCAGTAAATCTAGCCAATCAAAATTAAATGTTCACAGTTGTAAACACTATTCAAGACTTCACTCAAAATCTAAAATAACACCATTATTTGCAGCTCCAGATAACACCAAGCATCCAGACTTTGGCCATAAGTAAGACTACTTTAACAAAATATAAAACTATGACTGAATTTAAAATAAAAGGGATCTGTAACTATTAGTCTCTAGACTTATTCAATGCTAATTTTTGTATTATTATTTAAGGAAAATGCTCACATATAGGGGAAAATATAGTCATAAAATAAAAATATTTTGAGGTTTTTGAAATTCATGTAAAAGCACACTATTAAATGTAAAATCACATTATTAAATCATATTAAATCTCATCTGTCACCTAGCATCAGGAGGATGGGGCATGGCCTTACCTGCACAAAATTCCATCTTGAAGAGCTCCTCAGAGATGATACCCAATGTACCTCACTTAAGCCTCAGTTCACTCACCATCTCCTTGTGGCTCCAGAAAGCAGATTTGATACTACCTCTTCTTTCTTTTCACTCCTTCCATTCCAGGCCCCTCTATAGGTTGGTTAGCAATTACACTTACACTGGCCATTTTAGTGCTACCCCTGATTGTCATCATGTGGCTCCAGGGGAAGTAACTTCACATCTCATTTTCCGTTTGTTCTTGGTTTGATGAAGGGAATCCCAGGTTGAGCCCAGATGTTTGTGAACATGCCTCATAAACTAATGAGGAACCTGCTGAAAAATAGCTGAGAAAAAAAGACAAAGCACTTCTGGGGGAGAATATCAGGCAAAAGAATAAGAGGCAGCTGGCCACAACAATCCTGATCAGTTTCAAAAAAAAAAAAGTCTTGACTCTTTGAAGGACCTTGCACATGGGCAGCAGTGGCCATGCCTGCTAAGAGACAGCAGAAGTCAAAGCAGTTCCCAATGGTAAGATCAAAAGTGCCTGTGGAAGGTGCAAGGTGGTGTCCAGTGGAGTTTGAATGCATCTCAAACAATGGGACTGGAATGAGGTAACAGGAATGGGAGAACAAGAACCATATGGCCACTGCTCAAAATCTTTATCAGACGCTTGTGTTTCAGTGTATTGGAGCTTTCCAAGATATCTGCATGGAGAGGGAAAAGCACAGGGGCAATGATCCTAAATTGGGTTCCAGAAAAATAGAGGTTATATTTCAATTGAGGATGTTAGATAACCTCCTAATACCTTCCAGTTCTGCCTTTAATAATTATATGATTTTAACTACCTAATAGTGGGGAAAAGAAACCCAGTCTCCCATCCTCATATCCTCCTCCCAAACGTCTTTGCCCTCAGTCCTCATCAATAGCAGGTTAAGGCTCCAGAAGACAAGAACAAAAGCAACCACTATTGAATAGAATATGCTTCCTTTCTCCTCATGAGGCTCGTTGTGCTATATGGTCTTTTCAGAACCTGGCTCCTTCCCTATCCCTGACCTTGCACCTCTCCCCCCAGACATCCCTACAGCATAAAGTTCCAAAAACAGGCTACATTCTCCTTTTTGGCCTCCAAATCTCATTCCAGCCATTTTTGCTGAAAAGCAAACATAAATATCTTTTAATTTCCCTTTATCCTTGTCCCTCAAACTCCAAGCTCAATGTTCCTGATACTGAGAACATCGCAACATTTCACATGTAAACAGACAATGGAGAAATTTCAACTCAATGGGGTCATCAACAAGAAACTGGGATTTCTTATAATCTTTTCAATCATGGTCTTTCACATGGCCCTAGCAATGGCCCCTTAGCACTTTCTATAGCATACCAGTTGCGTTTTATATTAATCCTACTCTTATTACAAATTGAGTTCCAGACCTGGAGGCGCTCGCTCTCTCTCTCTCTCTCTGATCAAATTGAATAAAAATAATAGATAATATTTAATAATAAATAATTCTAAAAAAAAAAAAAAAAGCAGCCTCATAGCACAGAGCACAGCAGTTAAGTGTTGCACAGAGGAAGCTGAATCCCACATGACTAACCAAAGTTCAAGTCCTAGTCTCATCAGCTTAAAAAATATGGTGGGCACTTGTGCCCAGGAGTCTGATGGGATGGGAAACTGGAGGAAATAGGCATGACTAAACCCTGTTAGGGAGTGTTCTCTCTCTCTCACACACACACACACACACATTATCTCTAGCAGATGGTGTAATGGCTACGTTGCTGGACTCCCATGTAGTCGACTGCAGTTCGAGTCCCAGACCCAGTGGCTTAAACTCACACTGGGTACGTGTGCATGCATGCCCAAGATCCCAAGAGGAAAATGGAGCAGAAGGGATTGCAGCATGGCCATCCTCCTGGGGGGTGATTTCTCACTTTCTGTCTCTCTGTCTCTCTTTGTCTTTCTGGCAAGCGGACACACCCTATAGCAAAAACCTCTCCAAAAAAAAAAAAAAAAAAAAAAAAAAAAATATATATATATATATATATATATATATATCAAGGTGATTGAACTGAAAATCATTCATCTCATTCATTTCCTCTTCTTCAAGATAGCCAGATGTACAATCCTGCATTGTTGAATGAAGGAGCACTGGGGCTCTGCAATAGTTTCTCCTCTCTCTGTTTTCAAGGTCTGGGTCCTCTAGTCCCTTGTGAGCAGGGAGGAGAAGTAAGAAAGGCAGAGCTCATGCCCATAAAGGCGGGTGTCCTGGCCTTCTGCTGCTTTGGTCTCTTTCTTTTTGATGCTGGGCTGAAGTAGTAGACACTGCATGTTTTTTCTTGTTTTTTAAGAACAAAGCTAAATTCTACCTCCTCTCACTGTGCATGTTTGTTTTTTGTTTTGTTTTTTTTTTTTTTTTTACGAGAAATGCTAAATTTTACCTCCTATCACCCAGTCCTGAGGACCCTCAGAAAAAGGGGAGTCCCTGTATCTGTCTTCAGCACATGCCTTCAGCCTTTCCTCTGGGTTGGATGGACACTTGCTTTGCCCAGTCAGTTTCCTCATCAGCTTCTCTCTTCTTCTCTGCATGGTTCTGTCTGTCCCCTCACAGAGACACAGGGGATCAGGGTAAGTGTGGCCTCCCCCTGTTCTCCTTTGGTATCTGACACAATGGCCCCTTCTATTCTGCTGGTGACAGCTGTTCTGACAAGCCTTTGCTCCGAAATCTCCAGACTAGCAGTGCACCAGGGCTTTATGTCCCTCACACTTATGTTGGCACACATCAAGCTCTTCTAAAACTGTTTCGCCTGGCTCTGCACTGCCCACGGTCAGAACAGAGTACGCCTGCGGGTTTGGAGCTTAGCACATACCTGCTAGGAAGAAGATGCAAATATCTTCTTTAAAATGCCCTCCATGCTTACGTCTAATTGATTCCCCTTGGGGGCCTTTCCTTGGCTGCTTCAGGTGGAGAGGAAAGATAGGGGAAAATCTCTTGTCTGGGCTCTAAGGACATCCTCCACCTTCTTTCTTGTAAACACGGGTGGGACAGGGGATTATGGTAATGAAGCAGGTCTAACCCGCTCTGAGTAAACAGAACTGAAGAGCCCCAATGTGTTGACTTTTGGGTAACTCTCTTTAGGATGTGAGGTACTTAGCCATACTGATCCTGTTTTATGCCTTTGCTGTAATTCCTTCACTAAAGGGCAAAATCATTCTCAATAACCCGTTACAAAGTTTGATGGGTTAGTAAAAGCTAAACTGTATCCAAAAACTCTAACGTGAGGCCAGTCCTCTTTGCATGATCAAAGTGCCTCAAACCAACCCTCTGCCTATAGGGAGCTTCGCACTTGGAGATATACCGCATCCACAGCCAACAGAACTACAGTGAGACCATATAGGGAAGTAAACTTACCATCCCTGGCTTATCATCATTGGCTTGTAAGCCACTATAGCAATTCTTATTTACATAATAATTTCACATCTAGAGAAACTAAGAGCATGAATGCAAATATGCCAAAGCCACTCCCTACCATTTAGTCTTAATAATCTCATTTCACAGACCGGAAAACTGACATACAGAAATTCCCAAACTGCACAGAATAGAGTCAAAAATCATCACCTGAGACCTCAAATAACTTCAAGCTATTCTGTAGTTCAGTCAAGAACAATGTGTTCCTATTTCTAAATGAAAGTTCCAAGCTAACTTCTTGATATCATTTCTTACTCATTTTACCTAGAGGTTATTGGAAGAAATCTGATCTTAGTCCACAAGCCAGATAGAAATTTCATGTCAGTGGTAAGCCTGCTACATTGCAGGCCTGAGTTTAAGTGGCCATTTGTCAAGTTACAGTTCATTGCACAGGGTATGGCATGCTTCCCTGGAATGTTCTTTCATTTGAAATATATTCTGTCTGGGAACCTTATATTCTGGAATAACTTGGCACACAAAAAAATGTGTGAGGCCCAGCCACAGTGGAGCAGCAGTGATTCAATGCTGGAAGACATATGAAATATTGGGGTTCAGTTCTGGAGTCCACTGACACATGCTGGTTGAATACATATACTTACTTGCATGACTCTGGCTGGCGGGGATGGCTTAGGGGAGGATCACAGCATGAGGCTTATTTAAGACGCTTATCTCTCTCTCTCTCTCTCTCTCTCTCTCTCTCTCTCTCTCATTCGCTCTTCCATAGAAAGAAATTAAAGGAGAAAAAAAAAAGTGTGTACATGCTTAAAATTTTTCAGGCATCAAGTTGGTTACAAACACAAAATAGACCTCTTGTTTATCTAAAAATAAACATGGAAGATCAGAAGCTTTTGTTTGTCTACAGCAAATAACTTTCTTAGCTTTCCTGACACACTTGTAACCATTCTATTGAAAATCTGCAATTAGAACATGATTCATTTGCCCATGATGGTAATACAAGAGTCTCTATTTGAGTTTTCTTAGGGACCTCCCATGGTGACAGAAAAATGCTACTCCCAATTTATAAACCCACCCCCTGGAAGGATATTTTTAGAAGCCTTTTTTTTTATTCTTCAAATTATATACTAATGAAGGCAGTTACCGGTAAGAACTCCAAGCCCACAACACAGCAGAGTTAGCCCAATACCAGTCTACTCCCTAAGTTGCACCATACAAGTGGCCAAACAAATATTTCATCCACTTGTTTAGTTATTGTTGTGGTTTTTGTTTGTCCAACACTACAACCCTGACAAAGCTTGGTGCATAGCAACCATCCTTAGAAGCCAGACATTCACAGTCTAAGAAGCACATGCAAGTCATCCAGAAACTTTCAATCATACTGATATACAGACCAGGTAACTTAGAATCTCTGAGAGAGGAACAAAGTATTGGTATCCTTTACAGACACCAGATGATATCAATGTACACCTTAGATTAGGAACCACCGACATAAGATAACCACACTGATTATGTGCAGAAAAACTGATACAAAAGCAAAAATGTTAACAAATAAATGTGAACACTTCAAACTGTATTCAAATGTAATTTGCAATAGCCTTTCTTCCACTTCATACAACTATAGACAGCAGTATTAAGTTTACCTGCAGTCAAGGTTCAAGGAAGTAAAGATACAGAGATAACAAGGAAGGAAGATTGGGCTCTAGAATGAATGACAGCAGATACCAGAGTAGAATTATAAACTTCACCTTTTAGTCACTAGGGAATCATTGAAAGTTTGGATGTAGTGATGTAAGATGATTAAGATCATATTTCAGAAAGACCAGTCTGCCCACAATAATAGATCAGAGAAGGAAAAAAGAGTCAGGGAGACCAATTAAGAGCCAATGAGGGTAGTTCAGAATTGGGGTGGCAGGAGCCTGCTTACCAATAGCAGGGGTGGGGATGGAAAACAACTGTAACCATTCCCTAGTTATTGAAGGAATAAGGGGGAGGACTGAAAGGTAATGTTTCAAGCCACGTCAGAAAGAAGCAGAGAAGTCAGGAAGAGAAAGAACTGAAAATAAGAGGAAAAAATATTGACAGGCTTAGTTTGATAAATATCTAGAGAAAAGATTCCATAGGCAACCAATAGCATGAGCCTGGGGATCCAGAGAGAAGATGAGGTAAACTGATAACAAAAGAAATTTTTCCTGTTTTCAAAGTCTAGAGAGGATTTAGAAATAGGTCAGTAGTCACCAGACTCAGATCTTGAAGACAAGAGTTACATCTCTATCATCTTATCTACTGCCAGGACCTGGCAAAGCTTCCAATACATTATAAATGGTCAATAAGTGCTTGTTAAGCTGAACTGAATGGTCTGGAGTGTAGAAAGAGAAAACAGTTGAAGACTGAAAAGAATTTTTGCCAAGTTTATAGTTTTAGCTAACATCTGCCCCACGTGTTTTCAATGGTGTGAACACAAATGAAGTGCAGGAGTACCCAGAAGAACCTCCTGCCTCAGAGACCAGTGGGAACCACGGGACCAGTGCAGGCTGATACAGACATTGGCAGAGAGGGAGAGGGCTCAACTCAGTGTCCTGGCCATGCAGCCTGAGAGGAAGGAGCGACTCTGACCAATAACTGACATTTCCCAGAGTCTGACTTCTAAGGAGCTGGTGGCGGGGGGAGGGCGGTGGATCTCTACGACTAGAATAAATTGGAATACACTCTGAGAAGATTAATATTTTGAAATCATGGAGGGCAGTGATAATTCTAGAGACAGTCCAGGAGGAGAGAGGGAAATGGGAGATGGTGAGATGGAGGAAGTCCAGGGGAAAAAGAAAGACACAAAATACTTAAGGGACACAAAAATGGAAAATTATCTGATGATGATAATGTGTATGGTAATATCTTTGACTGAACCTATATACATTGTATTCATGATGGAAGAATTCATTTGGTATGCTGTAATGATACACAGTGATAGAATATAAAAAAAATTAAATAAATAAATAAATCATATTTTGACCAGCACTCCAAGTGTGTCCAGGTTTGAAAAACCATTGATAAAGTGAAAAAGCTAAATATTTGACATCTCTAGACAAATGGCTCTAAACATCATTACTTGTTCAAAAATAGAATATTACCATTATTATTTGAACATGTATTACTATAATTAGTGAAAAATGCAATTTTTATAATAAAAATTAATACAGGACTAAAATATTTAGAAATCAGTAGCTTATGGATTTTTTGCAACATTTGATTCATTATTTTTTCAAAAATTTATTAACCAAGTAATTTCAAAAGTACTATAAAATCATTTTCTTTTTTTAAAACTTGTTCTGAAGTCTTCTTTTTCTATTTTTTAATTTATTTATTTATTTATTTTTATATACATTCAATGACATTGTTTAGCTTTTGAAGTGAACATTTCAATATGTGAACAATTCTCCCCAGTCCCATTGATCAAAATATCTTCAACAAATTACACCACACCTCCCCATGCCATAAATGCTCTGCCTCTGTATCCCTCCTCCAAATGTCCTTCCCTAGGCCCCACTCCTCCACACACACCACATCTGGCATTCACACCCATCTCTTGTGTTTGTATATCTTTTAGTCAATCACTTTTGGTCATAGAGTGCAGACACTCAGTATATATTTAGTGAGGACATACAGTGTCTCTCCTTCATAGCCTGGCTTGTTTCACTCAGCAGTAAATCTTCCATATTCTTCCACTTTCTGTCAAAAGCCGGGGTTTTGTTGGTTTTTATGGCTGAGTAGTATTCCATATAGTATATGTGCCACAGTTTTTCAATCCATTCATCCATACAGGGGCATTTGGGCGGGTCCCATGTCTTAACAATCGTGAATAGTGCTGCAATAAACATCAATGTGCAAGCACTTTTCCAATGAAGGATTCTTCTGTCCTTTGGGTAGATACCGAGGAGTGGGGTTGCTGGATCATATGGTAGATCTATTTGTAGATTTGTGAGGAATCTCCAAATTGTTCTCCACAGTGGCTGGACCAATTTACATTCTCACCAGCAGTGTAAAAGAGTTCTAGAGTTCCCCTTTCACCACACCTCCACCAACACTGATCATTTTTTGTTTTTGTTTTTTTTAATCTTAGACATTCTGACTGGGGTTAGGTGGTACCTCATTGTTGTTTTGATCTGCATTTCCCTTATGATGAGGGAGGTTGAACATTTTTTCATATGCCTTTTGGCTATTTGCATGTCATCTTTAGAGAGTGTTTTTTCCAACTCCTTCTCCCTTCTTTTAATAGGGTTGATCATCTTTTTTCCAAACAGCTTCTTTAGTCACTTGTGTATTCTGGTTATCAGTCCATTATCTAATGCATAGTTTACAAAAATATTTTCCCATTCTGAGGGCTGTCGATTCACACTAATTACTGTGTCTTTTGCCATGCAGAAACTTCTTAGTCTGATGTAATCCCACCTGTCTATATTGGGGATGATTGACTGTGCTTAGAGGGTCTTATTTAAGAAGTCTTTCCCTACACCAATGTCTCCCAGAGTTTCCCCAGTGTTTTCCAGGAGCAGCTTTATAGTTTGAGGTCTTAGATTTAGATCCTTGATCCACCTTGACTTGATTTTTGTCAAAGGTGAGAGGTAGGGGTTCAGATTCATCTTTCTGCTGTAAAATCATTTTCTAAAGTTCTATCAAGATTAAATATATTTTATTAAATTTAAATCAATTAATCTATAAATATACTATTAATTATATTGTATTAATGAAATTTTTTTTGGAAAGGTTTTTACTATAGGGCATGTGCACTCACCAGAAAGAGATAGAGAGACAGAAAGTGAGAAATCACACCCCATGGGGGATGGCTACACCACAATCCCATCTCCTCCATTCTCCTCTTGGGATCTTGGGCATACATGCACACGCACCTGGCGTGAGTTTAAGCCACCAGGTCCAGGATTCGAACTGCAGTTGACTAAATGGGAGTCCAGTGACATAGCCATTATGCCAACTGCTGGTCCCAAAATTTTATAATTTTAGTATAATTCATGAAATATAATAAAAATTAAATGATTAGATGTAAATGATTAGATGTAAATATTTTATCAAATATGTTTAAAAACCACTTTCCATTTTCCTTAAAGGACATAATTTTTCACTCACTATATCTCGCTTCTTTTCTGGAGATCAATAGTAATTCTAAGTTTATATTTAATATTTGTATATATGTATATCTATATTCAAAAATACATTGTTTTCTGCTTATAACACTTAGTTAAATGTTATTAACCCAATTTACTTTTTGTACTCAATATAATGTTTTTGAGATTTAGTCATTCATTTCAACTGCTGTATAGTACTCTTGTTTGAATAACTAAAATTTAGTAGCCCATTCCTTTATTTAATATTACTTAGGTTGTTTTCTTCAGGCTTCATGTTCCTTGCACATTTCTTTTTGAGAATACTTGAAAATTTCTCTAGACTGAATTGCTAGGCATGAGGGTATACACATCTGATGGAATATTAAAATCGAAACACTGCCTGAGATTGCAAGATAATAGGTATCAGTTATCAAAGTGAGATGCCAAGCCAAAATAAAACATAGCAAGTTACTATCTAAAAAAGAGTTTTTCACTATCCTTATACCTCCATCTATATTGAATATTTTTTAACAGGGGGAGAGGGTCAGGTTGTTGGAGATGAAAGAGAGAGAATTTGTGATGAAAATTTCTTCAAAGAACCATGCTGGAAGTTTCTTTCTGACCCTGACTTCCACCAAAAAGAGAGTAGGAAATGGAACTACTTGCTTCTCACCTCAATCCAAAGATTGGAACTTGAAAGGGTAATTTGGGATTCCTATAGTGCACAGGACAGAATCGATTGAGGCCAACACCATCCAAATAAGATAAAGAGCTACAGAGAGCTTGCTGCCACTGGATATGCCAAGGAAAAGTAACTGTGTTAAGCTGCTCAAACCACTGTACTGCTGAATGCCCAACTGTCAGCAGGAGAATGCCTGGGTCCCATGATAAACTATCATTCCTGAGGAGGTCTGCCAGCCACCTGGTGGGAAGTAATTTATATTACTCTCATCCCCTTTGTGTGTGGGGGGATGGCAGCAATTTGTTCATAGGAATTGATACACACTTTGTATCTGTGTTTACCCTCCTTGTCTTCAGTGTCTCTACCAGCCCCACCATCTGAAGGTTTACACACATCTTCTCTATCAGTCTGGTACTTAGCAGAACTCACCTCAGCATAAAGAATGCATGTAGCAGGACCAGCAGTTGGAGTAATGGCTATGTTGCTGGACTCCCATGTAGTCTACCACGGTTCGAGTCCCGAACCCGGTGGCTTAAACACTCACACCGGGCACATGTACATGCATGCCAGATACTGAGAGGAGAATGGAGGAGAAGGGATTGTGGCATGGCCACCCTGGGGGGGTGATTTCTCACTTTCTGTCTCTCTGTCTCTCTCTGTCTTTCTGGTGAGTATATACGCCCTATAGCAAAAAACCTCTCCAAAAAAAAAGTATATATGTAGTAACCAACCTGTGTCAGTACCTCTGTGGCCTCAGGACCATCTGGTCTCACAGCACGGTCAGAAGCAGCCAAAGTGATGGAACATCCAAGGCTGGCTAAGCTGCAACTGGATGTGGACACATGGGAAGTTACCTTTGATGAGGGGACTAACACACTCCTAGACTAAGTCATCTGGCATCCTTCAGCAACTGTTTGGGATGGCAGACCCATGCCCTGCACTGTGGTATATCCTCTGAGACTGGAAATGACTGGAGAAACCAGAGCTGTACTTGTGGGGCTGATGGCCTGGAGCACACAGCAGTGATGAAGGGGAGGTTGAGAACTCACTGTGCAAGTTCTGCTCAACACCAGGTGTAGCAGTATGGTCTAGGAGGCAGACTAGGGAACCCACAAGGCACAAACTGTTTGGATCCAATACAATCTCTTCCTTAAAACCACTCTAATCTAATCATGCTTTCCCCTTATTTTAGGCCCTGATACTATAATATAGAGTTTATTTACTTATTTTTATTTATTTATTTATTTATTTTAATTTGACCAGAGAGAGAAGGAGGGGGAGATGGGGAGAGAGAGAAAGTGAAAGAGCAAGCCACCAGGTCCAGGACTTGAACTGCAGTCAGCCTTGTGGGATTCTAGTGCCTTTAACCACCATGCCACCTGCCTGGGAGCTCATCTTAAGAAAGGAACATATACCCCGAATTATCAAATTCTATTTCCTCATTTCCAATGGCTAGAATTGAACCAACAGCCAATAGATTTTAGCCATTTATCACAAGAAAACTTGCCCAACCAACAAGTGGGATTAAAAGCTGCCCCTTTCATAATCACAACCACTGATCCGTTTGACGAATTTGGCCCCTAAATTTGGATTCTGAATAGTTAAAAGCACTGTCTCTCTTAAGAAGGAGAGTGGAATCAATAAGAGCAGAACTGAACTCAAACTTGCAGCTATCACTTGTCAGCAGACTCCTTAGTACCTAGCAGGCAAAGGAGTAACCAACTGCAACTTGGAGCTAACTGATACTGATATCCATAAAGAACAAGGTGGTGAGTGAGGGGGAGAGTGAGAGGGGCACTTCACAATGAGAGCAAGAATGAGTATGTCTGGATGCTGGGGACTCACTAGGATGTCTTATAGTATTAGCATGCCTGCTGTTATCTACGAGCAATGTGTCACATGATAGCAATTGTATCATAATTTGGGTTTCCCAGAAACAAACCTTAACAAAGTTATGAGTGCAAGTAGTTTAGCTGGAAGTAAGCCCAGACAGGAAGTGAGAAGTAAAACAGGAAGAAGGGAAAGTCAGTATTATGGGCCAATTTATCACTAGGAAAAACTGGAGCTCAATTCTGCTGAGAAGCTCTAGGAGTCAGTGTGTAATATAGTCAACTAAAAGGTGAAAAAGCTGGGGAGTAGTTTATTCATTATCTACACGCCAGACAGTCATGGAGGGCTGCTTTCAGGGGATTTACTTTCTGGTCCTTTTGGTTTGTTCTTTACAAAGGAACTCTGACATCACAAAAGAGTCTTCAGCCATAAAGTATGAAGATGTCCATAACATATAGACTTCAGAATGTGGGGGAATGGTAAGGGTACATACAGAGGATACCAAAACCATCTGCTACAAACCACAACCCAACAAAGGAAAGAGCAACTGAAAGTTCAGATGAAAGTCTCAGCCACTACCTGGGTAAGCAATCCAAACCAGTTTAACTGCTGACCAAGCAGGAGGGGAACCCAGAATGAGTGGTGGCAAAGGGAGACTGAGAATGTAAAGTACAGCATCAAAACCAACTACAGTAGAGAGTCCATTATACATGCCTTGTGTCCTCCCAGACATCACAACTGGTAACCACTCTGAAGAGAATCTTGTGTCTCAATGGACTTATTCCTCTCTCCTCTGAGAAGAAAGTAGTGCATCTTTTTATCATGAAAATGAAAAAATGACTCTATATTATAGCATCAGGGCCAAAAATAAGGGGAAAGCATGATTAGATTAGAGTGGTTTTAAGAAGGAAATAGTACTAGACCCAAACAGTTTGTACCTTGTGGGTTCCTTAGTCCGCCTCCTGGACCATACTGATACACCCGGTGTTGAGCAGAACTTGCACAGTGAGTCCTCAACCTCCCCTTCATCACTGCTGTGTGCTCCAGGCCATCGGCCCCACAAGTACAGCTCTGGCTTCTCCAGTCATTTCCAGACTCAGAGGACACACCACAGTGCAGGGCATGGGCCTGGTATCCCAAACAGTTGCTGAGGGATGCCAGATGACTTAGCCAAGGAGTGCAGTAATCCCCTTATCAAAAGTAACTTTGACCAATGGAAAGGAGGAGATAGGAGGCAGGAAGATAAATCATTGTTCCTTCCTCCCTCCCTCCTACTGACTGTTCTTCATTTTCTCTGCACAGCCTAATCAGTCATCCCATGTGCTGAGCACCTGCTGAGGCTTTCCACCCTTCATCATGAAACAATGGCCGGTACAGCAAAAGCTCACTGGATTGCTGCACCTCCACCCTGCCTCCGTTTCTTCTCTCTCCAGCTGTCCTGGATTTGCACTTTCCAAATAAAGCCCCTGTTCTTTAAATCCTTACCTTGGGATCTGTATTTTAGAAAACCTAGCTGAAGACTTAAGACTTCATAAGGATCATTCGGTTTGGAATTTTTCAGATCACATCAATACTGTGAATTCCAGCCTCAAATCCATGGAATGTGGACTACTAATTCTTAGATTTTGTTCAATGATTTCATCCATTCTACACCTAGCCAAGAATGAGACAGGCAGGGGTCGTTCTCTGGAGAAGTTTTCTTTCACCCTTAGCAGGTTCAAATCTCTAACGAGACCTCTTACCTTTGAGGCACTGAGCTATCTTTGCTTCCTTTCTTTTGCATGGCCATAGAAAGCTGAGGCTCCAGGGAAGAAGGTAATCTCAGAGAAAACTCAGGCTCCAGAGCTCCCTTCCTCCTGGGGAATCACGCCTTCTTGACATTCTGGTCTCTGATCATTTCTCTTTTTTACTGCCTGCTCAGCCATGCTTTAAAGATGCTGTTTCCTTTTGTTTTATATTCAGCATTTTAAGTACCTGGTACTGGGAGGGTTTTCTTGGGACATCTAGTCTGCAGTGTTGCCAGAAAACGCTTGTTTTATTTGAAACAATCTTAAATTTACAGAAAAGCTGCAAATTTAAAACAAAGTACCTTTTCTCCAGAATCATTTCAGATAAATTGTCAGCATCATGCCCATCATCAACCTATACTTGAAGCTTTAGTGTATGTTTCCTGCCCTCCTCTCAAAAAAAAAGAGAAAGAGATGATTCTGTAAAACCTTGTATAGCCATAAGAATTAAGAAATAGCACCACTGTCTTCTGATGTCTCTCTGTGCTTCAAAGAAAACTTCTATGTGCTAAATTTTGTTCCTTTGAGGGTAATCTATTATTTCTCTCTGGCTATTTCTATTTTTTCTCTTCAATAGTCTAGTCACTGTATTGCTATACAGATTTATTTATCATTCATCTTATTCAGGACTACTGAATATGAAGATTTCATATCTTTTATCAATTTTTGGAAATAGTTCATTATCTCAACATTGTAAGCAAAGATATTTAAGTCAATATTTTAAACATTTCCTCCCCCACCTTCTTGTCTATTCTTTTCTCTTAAAATTCTATTAGATATTGCTATGACTGAATGTGTGCCCCCCTCCCTAATTCACCTGTTAAAATATCTACAATGCGGTGGTATTAGGAGGTGGGCCTTTGAGAGGTAATTAGGTGATAAGGGTGATACTTTTATGAATGAGGTTGGTGCTCTTTTTCTTTTTCTTTTTTCTTTTTTTTTTTTTTTTTTGGAGAGGTTTTTGCTATAGGGTGTGTGCGCTCACCAGACAGACAGAGAGAGACAGAGAAACAGAAAGCGAGAAATCACCCCCCAGGGGGGATGGCCACGCCACAATCCCTTCTCCTCCATTCTCCTCTCGGGATCTTAGGCATGCATGCACCACGCGCCCGGCGTGAGTTTTAAGCCAGTGCTCTTATAAAAATACATGAAAGAACGTATTTTTTCTCTCTCTGTTCTTTTCCAGATGAGGATACAATGAGGAAACAACCACCTGCAGGTCCTCACCAGACACTGTGGCTGCTAGCACTTTGACCTTGGACTTGCAGCTTCCAGGACTGTGAAAAATAAATTTCTATTGTTTATAAGCCACTCAGATGAAAGAACTTTGTTATTGCAGCCCAAGATAATAAAACAGATATATTCTGGATCTTCTTATTACATTCAGCATGCTCCTTAACCTCTCAGAGTTTTCTAACTCTGCATTTCCTTCAGTTGCATTCTAGATCATTTCCTCAGCTCTGCCTTCCAGGTAAGTAGTTATGACTTTAGCAGTATCAAATATGATGTTCAATACATCCACTGAGTTTTTAACTCCATTGGCTAAAATTTCATTTCTACAATAAAAGTTCTATTTGGTTCTTTTTCAAATTTTTTGTTATTTTTGCAGTTTTGTGTTACTTATACAGTGGCTTTTTATCTCTTTAATCTTTAGAAACATTTATTTATATTCTCATTTACATTATTTTATTGAGTTGGGGATTATAACCTGCCAGTCTATTGTATTTGCTTACTCTCTCTCTCTCTCTCTCATAATAAATTTTTTCCCCACATGATTTGTGATTTTGATGTGAGATAGTACAAGTTGAGGGCCCCTAATCTGAAAATCCAAAATTTGCAATGCTTTAAAACTCAAAGCATTTCAAGCACTGACATGATGCCACATCATCCTTGACCTCATGTGATGGGTCACAGTCAGAATACTGCAATACAAATATATTGTGCAAAATTATCTCTACCAGAAATCGCAATAAAATAATTAAAATTTTGGACCGGCAGGTGTGTGGTGGTTAAGGGCGCTAGATTCCCACATTGCTGACTGTATTTCGAGTCCTGGACCTGGCAGCTTGCTTTCTCACTTGTCCTCTCTCTCTGTCCCTCTCTGGTCAAATGAAAAGTAAATTTAAAAAAATAAAAAATAATAAAAAAAATAAACTTTGGGGGCCAGCAGGTGGCATGGTGGTTAAGGCGCTGGACACTCCCACATGGCTGACCACGGCTCAAGTCCCGGAGTTGGTGGTTTGCTTTCTCACTTTCCTTCTCTCTCTCTCTGTATCTCTCTCTCTAGTCAAATGAAAATAAATGAATGAATAAATAAAATTAAATAATTATTTTAAAAATTTTAATTATAAAAATAAAATAAAATTACCTTCAGACTACGTGTATAAGGAGTATATAAAATATAACTAAATTTTGTGTTTAGACTTGGGTGATATACTCAAGGTATCTCATTATGTATATGTAAATATTGTAAAATATGAAAAATAAAGTCTGAAGTCTGACACATTTCTGGTCCCAAGCATTTCAAATAAGGGATACTCAATCTGCACTTCAGTGGTTTATTTTTTTCTGTGAGTACCCAGTGTGTTCGGCTATGTGAGTATATTTTCCAAGTGGTTTTACATTTGCTGCCACCAAGTGTCCCAGGGATATCAATGTAAGTGAACTTTGTTTTATAGTTAGAGATTTCTAGAACACCAAAATAATTTTTAGGAATCCAAATCTGTGAGAAATATGGGTCCTGAGTTGTACGTTTTTCCTGGGTAGGGGGGGAACACAATTTTTAATCCGGAGCTCAGACCAAAAGGGATAATTTCCTCATCTCCCTGCAGTGGTAGACTTATTTCTGGTCACCTCTTGCTTTTAGGGTACAGGTCTTTGAGAACCTTAGCTTTATGTAAAAGTCTCATTTACAACCTCATTTCAGTCAGGTTCAAGGTCACTAAGACTAAAACCCCACTTTGAACTTTATCCATGTGAATGACAGCTATGACGGTAGAATGTTTTTAGAGAGATTTTTGCTGTAGGGTACATGCACTCACTGGAGAGGCAGAGAGACAGAAAGTGAGAAATCACCACCCCCAGGGGAGATGACCATGCCACAATCCCTTCTCCTCCATTCTCCTCTCAAGATTTTAGGCATGCATGTACATCTGCCCAGTATAAGTTTCAAGCCCCGGACCTGGAACTCAAACCATGGTCTATCATGTGGGATCCAGCAATGTAAGTATTATGCCATCTATAGGTCCCCAGTGGTAGAATTTTTAACACTCTGGTTTTAATTCTTCATTTCTAATGCTTACTGGTTTGTTTGTTTCTAATGACCAAAACCACATATTCCAATTTTTTTAATCTAGTATTTCTAGTATTTCTATATATTTGTAGTTGGGGGTTTTGGACATTCCCTCAGTCCATCTTGCCAAGAACCACCATTCCCCCTCTCTCTGGCTCCTGTAATTCACCACTTATGGTCACCTCCACTGCAGCTGTATCTTGTTCTGGCCTCTGCTGTAGCTGCAAGCTGTTTCAGTTCTGATCCACTTCATCAGGCACAACCTACCAGGTTTTCTAAAATTGCCCCTACTTTCCCTTAAACAAGGAAGACAGACTCAGGAGTTTCTCTTCAGTGATTGCTATCTCAAGTGTTTTCCCCACATTTCCATGGTATTTCATGTGTGCCACATAATCCATTGTCCATAGCCACAATGGCTCTCATTAGCTGGCTCTTGGTTATGCCTTTCAGCTCAAATCAAACCGCTGAGCACTAACACGGACTGAGACATCCTTGCCCCAGAGCTCTAACACCAGTCCACTTTTCCATTTGGACATCTGACTTTGTTCATTGTTCCAGTTTTAGCCTGCAGCCCAGATTCTAACTTGACCTTCCTCCATTCTCATCACATCTATTCATTCTACCTTGCAGATCTGCTTCCCAAATCTGCCCTGAAATGTCTCATGGCCATGAACAACCCCATGCTACATCACTTGTTCCTGTCTCTTCCAGTCCTGCAGAAGTGGCCTCTGAGTCATGATCCAGCTCTCCTTCTAATTCCTCTTTCCTACTGCTGCCAGATTAATCCTCCTCAAACAGCACTCTAATCATTTCTCTGCAGTGCTGTAGCATTTATAACTCAGGGCAACAATTGAGCACTATTGATCTACTCTTTTGTGTTCTTTCTTATTGTTTCCTATATGTAAGAATTGTTACCTAACGTACAAGTTTTAAAACAGAAGTCAAATTGTTCCTGTAAAGAACCAGATGACAAATATTTTAGACGTTATAGGCCATCTAGTCTCCGTCTCAGCTATTCAACTCTACTATTGTAGAGAAAAAAAAAAGAAAAAAAAACCCACAAACCATGTGTGTGGGTGTTCCAGAACATCTGTATTAATACAGAGAGGGATGCAACCCACCAGCGATACTATGCCAATATCTGTTCTAAAGGATATAATGATTGGATGTTATGCTTTATCTTCTACAGGTAGTGAAACCTGCACAAATGTTCAGCGATACTTGGACATTAATATTGTCTGGAAGAGTTCAGAAACAGCCACTTGGCTATTCCAAGCTCAATAAAAGCATAGTCCAGCTGAATTTTAAATCTCTATACTAAATATTAATTAGAATTTTAGCATTTGCCTTGATTACATGGAAATCTACAATTTCCCTTGTCCTCAGCCCCTCTTTTTTTTCTAATTGCAACTTTTTTCATTGTACATCTCTATTTTTTTTTTCTAAATGTAAGTTTTTTTTCTAATTGTACTGATTTTGGTTCAGTAAGATATTTTTCAGAAAAGCACACATGGATGCATAAAGTTGAAAATGGGCAGTTGCAGATACAAGAAACTGACAAATATGACAAAAAATGTAAACAGTGCATAGAACTATCAGAATGATTTCACCCTGTGGGCCCCTTATCTACCAGGTCTCCTTTCAATTAAGGTTTATTAAGTTTTAAGGGGCTTTTTGCTACACATTATTATAAGCATGTCTCCTTTCTCTTCCTTTTAAACATGTAGGAAATAACTAAATAGACAAGCATTTAAAAGCAGGTTAGTAATGAATTAAGGATGAAGATGTTCTATTGTAAGTGAATATATTTATACAGTTATTTTTGAATTAATCTTTTAGAAGCTAGTGTGACTTGGTCAAGCCAAGCAATTCTGCGACATTGACACCATCATGTTCCTGCATCTGTGGATCCATACAGAAAGCCCACCATTTGGACAGCCTGACTGACAGACTGACAGACAATACTTTTTAAGAGACGGCCTTTTATCACTGAACTTCTATTTCTATTTCAACAACTAATAACGATTGGATTTGAATAGCTGTTGAAGGCTGGCAAAAGGAAGGGGTAGAGAAAATGGATCGGAGCAGCAAGAAGTCAGCCCTAGACAGCAGTGTCCAGGTCACTCCACAGTGGGGTTGGGCTCCCCATGCCAGAGTTCTTTGCCCAGCCGTTTGCACTCTCGTGCCAGGCAACTAGACTATCTGAAATGTTTGCATTTTGTCAAAATACTTCACTCTCTACCTCACTTTCTGTTTTCTCTACCTTAGTTTAATTTTTTTTTTAGAGGGTTTTTCTATAGGGCACGTGCACTCGCCAGACAGACAGAGAGAGAGATAGACAGAAAGCAAGAAATCACTCCCCAGGGGGATGGCCGCGCAGCAATTGCTTCTCCTCCATTCTCCACTTGGGATCTTGGGCATGCATGCACACACACCCAGCATGAATTTAAGCCACCAGGTCCAGGACTTGAACTGCAGTCGACTACATGGGAGTCCAGTGACATAGCCATTACGCTAACTGCTGGTCCCTCTACCTTAGTTTAACTTAGAAACAGATAAGAGAGAGCTAACAGTCTCTCTAACCTGAGTTCCAGAACTATGTTCGGTGGGAAAGCATAACCTGAGGCCTACTACAGACATCACGCAGTGTTAACTCCCTGACCATCATTTAGTTGAAAATCAGACATCCTAAGAAATAATGACATAAGTTATATGTCTTCCTCATACAGTGTGCACAGTGGTCCTCCTTTTACTTACCCTAAAATAATACTCCTTTGTTACAAAATCTCCTGTACCTGTAGAAATGTGGAAAGGGCTGTATTTCTCCTTTGCCTCTTCTGGGAATTGCACTCCCACCCCCTGTATCAACAACCTCATGGGCCCCATAGTACCTATTGTTTTATCACTTGTTCCAGATCCCCTGGCCTGGGTTCGTTAGTCCAGTATGGAGCACCCGTATGGCTCAGGATCCAATCAGGAAAAAGAACCTACCAGGACATTTCCACGCTAGAGCTAGAGGGGAGAATGAATACGAGGGAGAACCAGCAGGTGGTATAATGGTTATGTCACTGGGCTCCCATGGAGTTGACCCCAGTTCAAATCCTGGACCTGGCACTTAAAACTCATGCCAGGTGCACGAGCATGCATGCCCAAAATCCTGAGAGGGGATCATGGTGTGGCTATCCCCTCTGGGAGATGATTTCTCACTTTCTGTGTTTCTCTCTGTCTCTCTCTGTCTTTCTGGCTAGTGCACGTGCCCTATAGCAAAAACTCTCAAAAAAAAAGAAAAGAAAAAAAAAAAAAGCACCAAGGGAAATGCTGAGACAGCCCAGAGATAGTAACTGTAGTAACAGTCCACCCATAGGGCCAGGGACAAAGGGAAACTGTTAGAATGACCTGACACTGGAAGGTCAGAGGAGAAGCTTACTGTGTAGTAGACACCTGGCCCAGACAGCTGAGGGGGGCACAACAGTTGTTGCCAGTTCTCGGAGCTCCAAAAGAAGAAGGAAGCTGGAACTACCTACCCCTGCTAAAGCAAAGTGCCATGAAAGGGTGGGCCAGTTGAAACAGGAAGCAGAAAAGAAGGAGTAGGTCTCTCCCCTCATCCCACCTTCCCATCTCCCTCTGGGGCTCTCCACGGGTAAAGCCTAACAGGGAACCAGTTGGCGAAAGAGAAGGGAAAATGTAGTTTTGAGTGTCCCACACCCAGCTTCACAGAGCAGAGTGGAGAAGATTTATGGGAGCTGAGAGATGCTGTCTTAATAAGCAGCACAGTATGTGAGTCACACTGGTCAGATTTTTATACTTAGAGCAAGAAAAAACATAAAGTAGCTCTCTTCAACCAGGGAAGATGACTCCTGCCATTGAAGAAAAATTGACAAACGCCAAGGCAATTCGCATTAGTTACATAGTCAATGAGATTTTTTAAATTATTGTTGACTAAGTCAAATTTAAATCTCTGGGGGGGCGGGGGGAGTAAAACTCCCAGAACAGGATCATTTTTTGAGGAAAAATGAAATGTACTCAATCCCACAGTCTGTACCAACACTAGCATAAAGGAGCTATTGTACAATGACCAGAAACTCAAGCAGTCAAACCCCTATACACACACACACACACAGACACACACACACAGCTGAAGAAATGGTGTCTGATCGTGCCTCCTCTGCTTCTATGCCATTACTAGTCACTTTTCTCTCACTTGTGTTGAGAAACTGCAAATTTCAGCTCCCAGCACAGCCACAGGGAGCGGGTTCTGGGTGTGGCGTATCTTACCCTGGATGTGTAGACACCTTCAGATATACTCCATCAAGGGCCGACCCTGCTGTCTAGTGGTGAAAGGACCAGGATGAAGCAGTTGGAATCTCAGCCCCAGTGGCTTGAAAGACACTGAAATCCTGACAGGATAGAGAAATCAAGGAGAAGGTATTGGGGCATAACCACACCCCATTGGGGATGTTTCTCCCTCTCTCTTTCTCTCTATCTCTTGTCTCTCTCTAGCAAGTGAACCCATGTATTAATAAATAAATGCTCCATACATGAAAAGTAGAGTTACAGTTTCTGGAAGCAATACATGCTAGGAGCATAATCTCTCACGTATAATAACTGCACACCTACAAAAGAACTGAACACTCTTTCTTATACTCTATATTTTAAAAAGAAATGAAGGAATGAATTGGAAGAACAGAAGAGCTCAATAAACCCCTATCAAAAATTAGAATTGTTGGGACCAGCAGTTAGCGTAATGGCTATGTCGCTGTACTCCCACGTAGTCGACCGCGGTTCACGTCCCGGACCCAGTGGCTTAAAACTCAGGCCAGGCGCGTGTGCGTGCGTGCCCAAGATCCCGAGAGGAGAATGGAGGAGAAGGGATTGTGGCGTGGCCATTCCCCCTGGGGGGTGATTTCTCGCTTTCTGTCTCTCTGTCTCTCTCTCTCTCTGTCTGGCGAGTGCACGTGCCCTATAGCAAAAACCTCCCCAAAAAAAAAAAAAAAAAAAAATTAGAATTGTTCTTGGCTGGCCCCATGGCCTAGTGGTTGGGGGAACTGAATGCCACATATCCAACCACAGGGTTCAAATCCCTAACTAGTAGCTTGAGAAATGTACCAGACACATGTGTGTGCACCCCAAATACTGAAAGGATGGAGAAATGGAGAAGGGATTGTGATGTGACCATACTCCATTGGGATGGGGGAGGGGTGCTAATTCTCTGTCCCTTCCCTAGACATACACACACACACACACACACACACACACACACACATCTCTGGATAGCACAAATGCCCTCTGGCAAAATTTTTTAAAAAGAAAATAAATAAAATAAGAGTTGTTCCTGGAGATTCTAAACATGCAAAGCACATCAAGTCTAGGTCAGAGAGCAAAAGTTATTTTTTCTCAAAAAGATAGTGGGAACTCTCCCTGTATCCTGATTTTTGGCAAAACTGAACCTGGATAAATGCTACCAAGGCTAGAGATAATGGGAAGCAAATAAAGAAAACATGTAGACTAATGAAACATTATATTACAGAGAAAGGAAATGTTTTGACTAGCCAGAGGAAGAATACACATTGAAAATTATTTCCTATAGGAAACATTTTTATTATGGTAAAATATAATAAAATGTACCCCTTTAACCCTTTCTAATTGTACCATTTAGTGGCATTAAATCAATCACATTGTTGAGCAGCTCAGAATGGATTTTTAAAATTTCTTTATCATATCATACAGAAATACAAGACTATAGCTTCTGGGGTAGTGGGGGAGGGAAGTACAGGAAGCCAGTAGAAGAAAAGAGATTAAAATACAGGCAGAAATAAAAGGAAAGGGACTAAAAAGTAAAAAGCAATATAAATTTTAATAAAATTAAAGTAAAATTTACCTCATAGGTGGTGAAAAAACAAAACTGATGAAAATATGTTCAGTAATATAGATGGCCAACTTTAGAAATTCTCCCAGTATAGGGACCAGCAGATGGAGCATGGGTTACATGGCTGGACTCCCACATAGTCAACCACAGTTCAAATCCCAGACCTGGCAGCTAAAACTCATGCCAGGTGCATGCGTATGCATGCCCAAAATTCCAAAAGGAAAATGGAGGAGAAGGGATTATGGTGTGGCTATCCCCACTGGGGGATGATTTCTTGGTTTCTGTCTCTCTGTCTCTCTCTGTCTCTCCAGCAAGCACACACACCCTATAGCAAAATTATCTCTCTTAAAAAAAAAAAGTAAAAAGAAAAAAAATTCTCTCAGTGCAAAAAGAAAAAGGAAAAAAAAAATGATGTAAGAAATATAAACAGTGAGAGGAATGAGAACAGAAATGAAAGAAAGAAGCAACTGGTCCAATCAGGACAGCCCTGTCCATCTTATTGTAGGAATTGGATCAGCATGGGCAGGTGACCTGTGATTATCCGATCAGAGTGAAACACAAAGTGTTATCCAACAAATGTGAGAACGCATGTTTTCTTGTCCTAGGTGTGAATAAGGAAGCCGGAAGCCCTGGGAGGTGCTGGCAACCACCTCAGTAAAGAATGGAAGGCATCCTGAGAATGAAGCTTATGAAGTTTTAGGGAAGAACAGAGCCAAGAGAATCAGGACCCTGATGACGGCACGAATCTGGGGTGTACAATGCCAGTGCCTGAATGCTTTTCTGTCTCTACATTGTTCGTTTTTTTTCCTAACACTATTGTTTAAGCAGATTTGAGATGTGAGTTTTCTTTTAATTCGGAAATATTTTAATAGATACTGTTAGTAAAATCCCTCCAAAACTCTCTAGGTTACATCACTGAACTCCCATATGGCTGACTATGGTTTGAGTCCTGGGCCCAGCGACTTGAAAATCACACCAGGCACGTGGGCATGCATACCCAGAATCTCAGGAGGAGATAAGAAGAGGAAAGGATTGTGGCATGGCCATCCCCACTGAGGGTCATTTCTGATGTTCTCTCTCTCGCTCTCTCGCTCTCTCGCTCTCTCCCCCTCCCCCCCAACGAGCGCATGTGCCCTATGGCAAAAACCTCTTAAAAGAAAAAAATTCTGCTTAAACTGGAATGTCCCTCTGGTAATTTTAAAAAATAAATATTTCTAAGAAACCTAATTAAAAAAAAAAAACTAGCGCTTAGGTCTAACTTGGTGAAAGTTATAAATGTCAATGGAAACAATAAAATGCTAGAAACCTTTAGACAGCAAAATACAGTTAAATATCAAGCTGTCCTTAGACTTCTTGGAAATGCTAATATTTCTTAGAAATTCTAATACTAAGATTGCTCAAAGTACAATTAAGCAAAGCTTACAGAATTTTGAGGCTACTCTTGGTTTTACTCAAGAATTTAAAATATGGAGAAATCATGCTTAGATGTAAAAACAATAAAAAGCTTCCCCAACTATAAAGAATTGTGAACATATAACAGCAGTAGCTTTTCTCAAAACTTTCTCAAAAATAAAATAGAAGTAAACAAGTGATTAACAAAAATTTGAAATGCAAGTAAAGCAAAAAATTATAATAGAAATAGACTGGTAATAAGCATAAAAATTGTTCAGCTTTTGTTAAAATGCTTGAAAAATTCAATTCAAAGTCCAAGGTACCAAGAAGTCTTAGAAAAAGGTCATCATTAAAATAATAATTCATATTTATTCTTCTCCTGAAAGTGGCGATGAAGAAAACAGAGGGACTTAAAATTATAAGGCATACATACTAAGTCTTCAATGGGTAAAGGAAGATGTCAAAAGTTATCATCTATTCTTGATTTCAATAAAGGAAAAATATAAATTAATAAGATATTTGATAATATTAAAGACAATCACAGGAACTAGCAGTTGGCATAATGGCTATGTCACTGGACTCCCATGTAGTCAACCATGGTTTGAGTCCTGGACTCGGTGGCTTAAACTCACACCGGGCACGTGTGTGTGTGTGCCCAAGATCCCAAGAGGAGAATGGAGATGGGACTGCGACATGACCATCCTCCTGTGGGGGTGATTTCTCACTTTCTGTCTCTCTGTCTCTCCCTGTCTTTCTGACAAGTGTACACACCCTATAGCAAAAACCTCTCAAAAAAGACAATCACTACTACAAATAAAAGCAAAACTTCTAATATCAAAAGCACTACAAGAGCTAGATGGTAACACAGTGGTCAAATGCAATGCTCTCCAAGGCAATTCCACATGTGAATGTTCTTAGTTCAAGTCTGGAGACCTTCCCAAGCACACCAGACGTATGTGTGCCCATGACCCAGGGCTGGCACACCCCAGCATGTTTTTCAACTCACCAGGGTCAGGATTCAAACCCTGGCCAGTCATCTGGCTTCTTCAACCATTAGATCATGAGACTGCCCCCATTATATTTTCTTTACCAAAAAAAAATTTCTTTTAGACAGAATTCTTATTGTGTTATGATTCTCCTGCCTCAGCCTCCTGAGTTGCTGGGGTTACATGTGTACAGCACCATGGCGGGTCTTTCAGCTGCACTGGGAATCAAACCCCGCCTTCCATCTGAGCAGTACATGCCACTGCAACTGGACCTCATTATAGTTTCTAACTGGTTATTCTTCTGGCTATAAAAGTGATGGATTTTTTACATGTTTATGTTCAGAGAGATTTTCAAATGATCCTCTTAGAATTTTTAGGCACATTCTCACATCTTGTCTGCAAAGAAAGATTATTTCCCTCTGAGATTTATACTTCTTTTTGTTCTATGCCTATACTGGTTAAAACCTCCAGAATAATGTCAAATAATGGTGATGCTATTTCATATTATATACTCTGCTTGTTATTTTAATGGGGAGATCTATATTTCATTGTTAAATATAATAATAGCTTCAGGCTTGAGATAGATCATCAGGAAAGAGCTGGTAATTTTATCAAATGTTTTTTCTGCATATATTATGTTATCATAGTCTGGTGGTTTACTTCTTACTGGCTTATTGGCTTGATATTTTTTATTTCCTAATAAACCATTTTTGCATTCTTGGGACTAATATTATTTGTTATGGTGGAATTATCCTCTTAAAGTTAAACTAAATCAAATTTGCTGGTATTTTATTTATAATTAGTAGTGATACTTAAGATACAAAACCAATGTATGGGTATTTTTGTTTGTTTGTTTAAAACTTTTTGTCAGGTTTTGGGGTCATAATTGGTTATGCTAGATTCACAAAATGAATTAGGTCACTTTTAATCTTTTTCTGTGCCCTGAAAAAAAAAAAATTATGTAGCCTGGGAATTATCTGTTCCTTCAAGCATTTGGATATGTAGCTATAAAATATTTTAACTTAGACTCGTTATGAAAAGTGATTGTTTGATAACTTTTTCAATTTCTTCCGTGGTTATTGGCCTCTTTGAGCTAATATTTTTAGGATCAGTTTTGGAAGATTACATTTCCTCCATCTCCATTTTTCACTCATATCTATGACATTCTATTATTTAATATATTAGATTCATGTCTGTTATAATGTCATTATGAGTTACACTCTAATAAATGTAAAATGATCTGCAGTGCAATTTAAGGGCTTTTGCCTTGACTTCTTTCTACTTTGATAATAATGATATCCCTTTCTCTACTTATTAGTGTCTTTCATCCTTCCCTCATCTCTCTCCCTGCCTACCCACCTTCCTTGTTTTCTTCCTTTTTCCTTCCATTGCCTTTGGTTATTGCTGTTACAGCAGTCACTGGTTTATTGAAACCTGTAAAATGGTTGGGATGAAATTATAACTGCTCCATGTCTCATAGATCTCTGCCTCCAAATGTGCCTTGCTCATTTCTCTTCCCTAGTCCCCAGTAATATTGGACCAAAATGTCCATTTCCAGTATAAAACTCGAATCTCTCATCCATTTGTACCTTCCCCAACTCTGCCCTCTTACCCCAAGCTCAGGACATTGATGTGACTGGCACGGTCTGGTTTGGTTTGGTTTTGTTTCCAATTTTCTCCCTCTTCTTCCCTTTGTGACTCTTTCAGGGTGAAGATGTATATCTGCAAAACCATTTTTAAACACTGTAAAGTAATGCTAATCCTATGTTGTAGTAATCTCTTGGCTAATGCCATCTGGCCTTAGATACTTTCTGTGTGGTAGAACCCCATAGTAATCATAAGCAATTGGGTGTGTTGTGTGTGTGTGTGGAGAGAAAGAGAGAGAGAGAGAGAGAGAGAGAGAGAGAGAGAGAGAGAGAAACTGACTTATTTTAAGAAATTTGTTCAGGAAATTGTGGAGGCCAGCAAGTCCAAAATCTGCAAGGTAGACCAGCAGCAGCCTGGTGACCCGGAGAACTGAGGTTGCAGCTTGAGACTGAAGACTATCTTGGGTAGAATTCCCTCTTCCTTGAGGTAGAGCAGCCATTTTTCTCTTGTGGCTTTCAACTGATTGAGTGAGGCCCACTCATATTATGGAGGGTAATCTCCTTTATTCTGAGTGTACTGATCTGAACACTTATCTCTAAAATTCCTTTAGTATTAGTCTAAAAATAACCTTTGCAGAAACATCTAGAACAGCACTCAACCAAACAACTGGGCACTGTGTCCTATCCAAATTGACACAAAAACTACCCACCACAGAAACGCTGCACAATTCTATTGTCCTGTGATCCCCCTAGTGACAACTCTCACCCCACCATATATTTCTTTCTGTTGGGTTTCCTCACCCCAGCAAATCATCCCCTCTGGAGAGGTATCTTCAAGAAGGCTTCAGCCTACCTGATGTTGCTAGAGTCCTCTGGTCTGTAGGAAATTCTCCTAGTCTCCTTTCACCATGTTGTTGTCTCTTGTTCTACTCCTTTCCATGCTATTCAAACCAGGCTCCAGCTTTTAGAATTCTCCAGCGAAGCACTAGAGATGTTCTTTGTGTTCATATAAATCCCCCAAACTCCCAGAGATGCCTGGCAGACTTCAAAGAGCTTTCTTCCTCCATGCTCCTCTGCTCTGATGGCAACATCAGAACAGGTTTATAAGTTTTTGCAGTTCCATGTGCTAAGCATTCAACTAGAGACTGCGATGCAGGTCTCCTAGTTTCAAAGGCATCCCCAGTGTCTATAAATTATTTTCATGGAGCTGTGGGATAGGGTTCCTTTTCCTCCTCTGGGAAGGGAAAGAGAAGCCACAGCAAGCTTTCCCAATGAATCCTGCTCTAACATCACTCCTTAGTCAACTGTTATCTTAAATTGTTTGTTTTTCTTTATGTAAACAGGTTATAGTATGGGAATAAGGGTTATTTTTTTTTCCTTTAGATTATTGCCATAGGGCTTGTGTGCTTACCAGAGACAAATAGAGACAGAAAGTGAGAAATCACCCACCAGGGGGTACAGCCATACCACAATCCCTTCTCTTTCATTCTTCTCTTGAGATTTTGTACACATACGCATGTGTCCTGCACGATTTTCAAGCTGCTGGGTCTGGAACTGGAACCAAGGTCAGTCATGTGGGAGTCCAGTATCTTAACCACTATGCCACCTGCTGGACCTGAGGACCTCTTTTATAAGTCCTCCACAGTGTATATGGTAGCCACTTCATGTTCTATTTCTATTTAGGTGATATATAGCTTCTGATATACTCAATTTGGGGACTTTAAACAAAATTCTGAGTCATTAAGGAAAGTCCTATTCAACACTATGATTTTATCATTGCTGTTTCTTTTTTCTTTATTTTTGTTTCCTTGTCACTTTTGTTTTTAAGAGACATTTTTGCTAAAGGGTATGTGAGCTCACCAGAGAGACAGAGAGAAACAGAGAGACAGAAAGTGATAAATCAGCCCCTGGGGAGGAATGGCCATGCCACAACCCCTTCTCCTCCATTCTTTTCTCAGGATTTTGGGCACACATGCACATGCGCCCAATGTGTTTCAAGCCACAGGTCTGGAACTCGAACCACGGTTGGTCATGTGGGAATAAAGTGACATAACCATTACAGCAGCTGCTGGTCCCATTTCCTTATCACTTTTACAAACATAAATTTCTATATTAAAATAATAGAATTAGGAATCAACCAGATGGGGAGGCGATCAAAGCAACTTGATTCCACATGTCCAACCGTGTGAGTCTAGTCCAGAACCTATCAGTTTGAAAAACACACTGAGTGCATTTGCATGTGTGTCCATGCATATGTGCCCAAAATTCCAAGAGGAGAATAAAAAAGATGGGACTACATCATGGCCATCCCTCCTGTGGAGTTCCTTTCTCTCTTTCTCTTTCTGTCTGTCTTTCTCTGGCAAGTACATACACCTTATGGGAAAAGAAAAAAAAAAAAAAACCTTCAAAAAAAATGAGAATAATGTAAGCACAACACATTGTAAAAATGAAAGGATAAAAAATAGCTATGTCTAAATGTGAAATAAAAAAAGAGCTTCCTTCTGGTGCCAAGGTTATGGGTACTTCTGTTTGTGGGGGACTGCTTCTGACTATTAAAAATTTAAAAGCATGTAGTAATACTTAAAAAGAAAAACAAGGGCTGGACAGTGGTGTGGCAGTAAAATATACCACTGTGTGTGGCTGATCCACATGAGAAGGTTCCAGATTTAAGTCCAGAGGACTCCAAAGTAAGTCAGGTACACTCATGCCCGTGATTCGGTGCTGTCTGAGGCTGGGGTGGATGGCAGGACACAGTAGGGAATGCTGTCCCTCTGTTTCTTTCACTCGTCAAAGAAATAAACATGTACATATATATATATTTCATATATGTATATATACACACATTAATATATCATATATGTATATAAACATATATGTACACATACACCTACATATTTGTGTATATTTTATACATACTTATGTATTTTACATATTCATATATTTATAGGAAGAAGAAGAGAGAGAGATGGCAAGCGCTTGTTTTTTTTTAAAAGAATTATTTATTTATTTAATCCCATTTGTTATTATAATTATTAGTATCAATTTGACCAGACAGAAAGAGAGAAAGGGAAAGTGAGAAAGCAAGCCACCAGGTCCGGGACTCAAATCATGATCAGCCATGTGGGAGCCGAGCACCTTTAACCACCACGCCACCTGCCAGCCCCGAGATGGCAAGCATCTGTAACCTGGGCTTAGTTGATGGATGAACTTCAGTGTTTCCCTCAGTCCCGAACACTACATGCCTTTTCATGTGTGTCACTAAATTTGCCTGGAGAAGGATAGGTTTCAAAGGGTTTTCTCATCCCAGGATTATATTAACCCATAGGCTGAAAACTTGTCGAAAGTGGTTTAGAAGTGTCATCATAATTACCCATCGCTCATGTCCCAGACTTGTCCCACACCTTTAAAGAGTTGACGACATTTTAAACATCATTGCCTAAAAAACTAAACTTCAGCAAAATTTCACGTGTTTGATATCCAAGTAGACAAACTCTCAGGATATTCATCCACATCTTCCTCCTCTAAATTATAACTGCTACCAAAACTGTTATTCCATACATACTAATCAAGCACCTATGTAAGCAATTTCTATGAAACATGAAAACTTTTTCAGATAAGAACCATGTTCAGTGTACAGTAAAAGAAAAAATATACTATACCTTCATATGATGATTTATTTATATTCATATACATGAATGAGTATGTGCATGTAATTATGTGAGTAAACTTTTCATTTATTTATGCCTCACCTTGTTCAAAAAATTATTTAAGGAAGCTTACCAAAGTAAATACAATAGAATAATGCAAAATATAATTTGAAGTAAGCCGGCGAGTCAATTGGGACAAAGGTTAAAATAAGGTAGAAAAGGCCAGACGAAGCCAGGAGTGAGGACAGTACTTCCAGTTCATGCCAGAGTTTTAAGTTTCCTTGTAAACTTAGCAAAGTGGTAACCATGATCAGTGTGTTACATGATTCTTGGTGCTCAGAAGATAAAAGAAGCCAGTTACTCAAGAGAAGCCCAACTACTGCGAGCTCTAACATCAAAGGCAACGTTCTCCCATGGGTCCCCATAAAGAGGGTAGTTTGTAACATAATGAACTTCCTCATAGGATTAAATAGTGAACAACATCCTCTTGTAAAATACTAACAAAAATATGTGTGTCCTACTAGGTTACCATCAGAGACGCCTTCTCTGGCCAGCTATTAGAAACCACAATACCTCGTCCCTCTTCCTTGCTTTCTTTTCTTTCTTTTTTTTTTTTTTTTTTTTGAGAGAGAGGTTTTCACTATAGGGCACGTGCGCTTGCCAGACAGACAGAGACACGGAGACAGAAAGCGAGAAATCACCCCCCAGGGGGGATGGTCACGCCGCAATCCCTTCTCCTCCTCCATTCTCCTCTCAGGACCTTGGGCACACACGCACACGCGCCAGGCGTGAGTTCTAAGCCACCAGGTCCGGGACTCGAACTGCGGTCGACTACGTGGGAGTCCAGCGACATAGCCATTACGCTAACTGCTGGTTCCTGCTTTCTTTTCTTTCTTGCACTCACCCTTGACTTACATTTTCTTTATCTTATTTTAACCTGTCTTCCTTCACTAACTTAAATATAAACCCAATAAGAACAGAGACTTTCACCTAGCTTGCTTTTCTGTATCCCCAGAGCTTAGACAAGTGTTTGATGCATAGAAGTCATTTGATATATAGTTATCGAATGAGTGAATTCATGAATTATCAGCATTATTTTTATCATTGACATATTATTATTATTATTAGCAGAATTTAAAGTACTCTTTTGTATAATATTCATTAAAGTAAACAGAGGAAAAATGAGAATGTTTTCTCAAAAGCAATTCTATGAAAATCAAAACAACATGGTCTAAGAATAGCTTTCAGCAGTCAGGATATGAATGTCATAGCCTCTAAAAAAAAATCAATAAATGGCACCATTTTGGACAATCTTTCATAAATAGATTTATCGTTATGATGAGACTCTAAATTAGGGTCACACCCTTTAAAAGCAGTGAAGAACAAGGATCCCATGTTCCTTTGAAGTGCACAGTCATCTGATTTGGTTCAGCTAAGCTAGGTGAGAAACTCAAACAAGAAGTCAAAAATATGACACGGGCTTGAAAATAAGTTTCATCATGTAAAATCCATCAAAGGATAATCTCCAGCCAGAGCCAAGATATTTTACAGAAAAAAAGATTAGGTGTCTATGCTAACAGAAAGACAATTAGAAAACTATAACTTAACAGCTTTAAACATGCTGGCTTAGAAAAATGTAAAGCAAGGCCCCAGCCACAGTGATACAAGCAGTAAGACACTGCCGTGCCAGGCTGGGGTGGTGTGGAAACCTGGGTTTGGTTTTTGAACCAAGCCAAATGGGCCAGTTGCAGAGACATTCCCCAGTAATCCTGGCTAGCTGGGAGGCTGGAACAGGAGGACTGGGCAGGATGAAACCTTGTCAAAGAGATCTGTCTCTGTATCTACCTTCTCTCTTCCTCCCTCCCTCCCTCCCTCCCTCCCTCCCTCCCTCCCCCTCCCTCCCTCCCTCCCTCCCTCCCTCTCCCTCTCTCTCTCTCTCTCTCTCTCTCTCTCTCTCTCTCTCTCTCTTAAAAAGGAAAAATAGGGACCAGCAGATAGTGTAATGTTTACTTCACTGGATTTCCATGTAGACAACCCTGGTTTGAGTTCCAGATCCATGCCAGGTCATGTGCGTGTGTGCCTAAAATCCAGAGAGGAGAATGGAGGAGAAGGGATTGCAGTGTGCCATCCCCTCCAGAGAATAATTTCTCACTTTCTGTCTCTCTGTCTCTCTGGCAAGTGCACATAGCCTATAGCAAAAATTTCTCTTAAAAAAAAAAGAAAGTAAAAATAAATTTAAGCAAGATCTCCAAGTTTATCTGAATCATAAAACATTTTAGTCCCATAAAGTAATAAAAACTTTCAGAATATTCAGTTGCAAAACATACACTTAAATAAGCAAATAAGTAGCTAACTTACTGGATGGGTATGTTTTCCCTAAGGAACATAAACATCAGAGATATTTACAAATGGAAAATACTTTATTGGACAATAATTTCTCTGTAGTTATTCATTCAGAAACTATTCTAGTAACTATTCAGAAAGAATATGCTCTTTCTGAAACTATTATATAATAGAACTAGTTGTTAATTCAGTTCAGTCCTGGTTGTTGACAATAAAACCATGTATTTGACATAAAGAAGAATGTCTTATTTTTTTAGGGGATTGGGGAAGGGAGGTCATTCACCTAGCTCATTTTGAAGTGGTATCATTTCTTAAGAGAGAGAGGGACCACAAAACCTTCCTGTTTTATTCCAACCAAATATTATTATTTGATTTCCATGGACACCAAAGGGAAGTGACTCAGGTCTATGGTGGATGCTGTGACACACAGTAGAAATCCCCCTTCAGGACTGAAGGACTTACTGCTGGAAGTTTACCACACTGAACTCTCTACCAGTCTCTCTGGAAATCACTTCTACTGAAGAGAGCTACTTACCCAAGGCCATGCTCCCTCTTGGGTAGGGTTTCCAGGTAAAATACAGATTGCCCAGTTAAATTTGAATTTTAGATAAACAATAAATTATCTTTCAGTATAAGTTGATGACAGAAATAGCCAAGCTCTATAGAAATAATTAAGATAGTTTATTCTAAGCATGCATATGCATGACCGAGGCCCGGAAACATACTCTCTGATGAGACATAGAAAGTGTTCCCAGATGCTTAGATCCAGTGGCTCTTTCATTGAGTCCTGAGAACAGGAGACAGACAAAATTGTCAATCAGTGTAAGAAGTCTTTATATTGGCCTGGCCCCAAAAGGAGGGACATCTATAAGTAGAGGTTTAAAGTTATTGGTGGGTTTAGAAATTCTTAGGTTAGTGATTGGTTAAAAGCATTAGTCTTTCTCTCCAAAAGACTCAGAGTCAACAGAAAAGAATGCCTGAGTTTAACGAAGATAAGGTCATACCGTGCATCATATAATGCTATGCCAGCAACAGGACATAGGGAACATCCCACAATCTCTAGGCCAAATTAATCTTGAGTAAGATTAATGTACAGAGAAGTGATTTCCCCTAAGCCTTTTGGAAAGTATCTTAGAACAGGAAGAGTAGTGGGGCCAGCAGGTGGCATGGTGGTTAAGGTGTTGAACTCCCACATGGCTGGCTACGGTTCAAGTCCCAGGCCTGATGGCTTTAAAAAAAAAAAAAATCACTCCAGGAGTGTGTGCTTGCATGCCTAAAGTCCCAGGAAAAAGAATAGAGGAGACAAGATTGTGGTGTGGCCATATCCCCTGGAGGGGTGATTTCTCACTTTCCCTCTCATTGTCTCTCTGTCTCTCCCCAGCTGGTGTGCCTGTTCTATAGCAAAAGAGAGAGAGAGAGAAGTCAGAAATCTGTCCTCAAAGGGTGTCCCAAATAATTCATGAATATACTTACACTAAAAGTTTCATTATTCAAATTTAACTGGGCATCATGTACCTGTATTTGCTAAATCTAGCAACCTTGTTCCAGGCAGCCAGAAGCCAGTAACTGTTCTACACAGAGGGACAAAAGCCCAGCCGCTTCACCTCAACTTGGGACAAAGCATCATCCCATTTCAGAGCTCCTTTTGGGGTCAACTGAGGTTTCATTGAGACTGTATCATGGCCCAGCTTCTCCCTCTGCCCACTCCTGCTTCCTTCCCTTCTTTAGTCATTCATCCCAAAAATAGCAATTCTAATAAACTTCTTGCATACTGATCTTCCTCATAGAGTTTACTTCCCTGGAAACTTAACAGTACCCCCAAGAATCGGTAAAGAGAATTTTTTAAAAAATTTAAAAGTCTTGACCAGCAGATGGTGTAATGGTTATGTTGCTAGACTCCACATAGTCAACTGCAATTCAAACCCTGGACCCAGCAGCTTAAAACTCATGCCAGGCATGTGTACAGTGTCCCTAAAATCCCAAGAGAATAGAGGAGAAGGGACTGCAATGTGGCCATCCCCCCTGAGGGGTGATTTCTTCTTTCTGTCTCTCCAGCAATACCCTGTAGCAAAAATCTCTCTTAAAAAAATTTTTTTAAGTCAATGGGCATTCAAAGAAGGGAAAAAAAAAAAAAAAAAAAAAACACTTGCAAGAAGAATCTGGAAAGGCCTCTGGACAAAGGTATTTAAGCAGGGCCTGATGGGGCTCCCTGGAGAGCATTCAAAGTCTACACTGGGATCAGTGAATAGTTTGGCTAAAACAGAAGACAAATCAAAAAGAGAAATAGAAGCTAGTCTGGAGAGAAGAGTCCAGGTCAAGGTGTAAAGAGTACGTACGCGCATTCCAGTTAATGTGGTGAGACAGAAGAGCTGATATAACACACTTTGGTTTATAATTCAGAAATAAGCATCTAGAAAAATCTAATAATTTGCTGTTCTCTATGGAAGGAAGAACATGTGAAGAGAATGTAAAATGGTGAGGGAGTATTGTCTTGTATCAGTGCTTCCTAAAGTTTTCTACCTACTGTAAGAGCAGAAGAGAGTGAATCTATGGTAACAAGAAATTCCAGTAAGGTGTTTACTATAAATATTTGTACAAATATCTAAATATTGATATACATTAAGAAAATGCTTTTCCCACATGAAGAGCAACTGTGGATATTAGAGACCATGTGAGATAAGGGTAGGCAATGGGGAATAGAGGTAAAAATCAAGAGAAAAAATAAATAAATAAAGCAAAACATTTAACAGACACAAAAATGAAAAATGATCTATTGATGATAATGTGTACGGTAATGGCTTCCACTGGACTCTTAGTTAATATATTCATGCTGGGAAGATTCATTTTGAATACTGTGGAGACAGTATACAGTCATTAAATGTAGAAAAATAATAATAAAATAAAAATGTTCCCCCCCAAATTATTCAATTAATTGACTTCCAAGAAGATGTTTCGCAATGTTCCTACAGCAGTATACACTATATAGAGTCATCCACTCACCCCTTCGGGCATTCTTATCCCAGATGGAATGGTATAGTCTTTAAGGAATATACTTCTCTCTTTTCAATGAGGGTTTATTCTAAGGAGAATCATGTCAGCCTCTCTTGAGTCCAGAATCTCTTTCCCCCTCTAGCTTTCCTCTAGCTAAAAGTTTCTGTGCTTATCAGGGAAGAAACTATACAAGAGCAGGACATCTTAACTCCCCATTGCTACTGTACCAATTCCAGGCTTGTTTAATAAGCATACAATGCCTGAGGTTAATGGAAAAGTCCTTTGTCTAGGTTGCCCTAGCAACACTCGGTAACTAGATTCAAACTCGTGTTTAAAGATACCAGGTCAATGCTGAGGCAGACCATAACATATAATTGAATGACGTTATTACTGTACCATTTGGGCCATCGTCCCTGAAGTTACTGTGTGCCATGCACAAGAAAACTTTAAAAAGTCTGTGGAAAAATGAAGTTAAAGCCCTGGTTTATTTTGAAAACAAAAAAGAAATAAAGAAAGAAAGAAAGAAAGAAAGAAAGAAAGAAAGAAAGAAAGAAAGAAAGAAAGAAAGAAAGAAAGAAATGCAATTTTTTCATAATATGAGTTTTCCATGAACTTTCCAAAGACACTGCATGGATGCTCTCCTCTCACTTTGTGAGATGCTCCCTCAGTTTACTACTGAAGGCTGACATTTCACTGGCTAGAAAAGTATACAGTTATGAGGAAACCTGAAGTTTCACTGTGCAACCCCAGTTTCAAGTCATTTATAAACACCTTAATTTTAAAAGTTCAGATTCTATTCCTATTCTTTTATGGTCCCAAATGGTACCTATTCCAGCCATGCATCCCTTCCCGCCATTTTCTCTCATTAAATCAAATTTCTATTGTGTTGACTGTCCATTGTTGCTGCAACAAATTATCACACATTTGATGACTACGAATGACACACATTTTTTTTATCTTATGGGTTTAGTGGTCAGAGGTATGACCCAAGTTTCAAGAGCCAAAATAAGAACATTAACAGGTCTGTGTTCCTTTCTGGGGGCTCTAATTGATCATCCATTTTCTTGCCTTTTTCTCCTCCAGACACTGCCCACATTCCTTGTATTGTGGTCCACTCACTTCCATCTTCAAAGTCAGCAGGATCACTCCGAACCTCTTCCATCATCACATCGTTTTCTGGTCATAGCTCAGAAAGGTTCTTCTCTCTTAAGAAGCCATGAGATTGACTGGGTCCACCAAGATTATCTGAGATAATCTCCCCATTTCATTGTCCTTGATTTAATCATATCTACAAAGTCCTGTTTTCTAAAAATGGTAACAGAGTTCACTGGTTCTACAGATTGGAGATCAAGGGAGTGGCTATCATTCTACCTACCACATCTACTCAAAAATAATTCTTCCTCATTCTGCAGTAAATCACTAAGCAGTTTTTTAAATATATGAAGTATTTTTAAAAATTGGATTTTTTTAGAGGTTTTTGCTATAGGGCACATGCGCTCGCAAGAAAGACAGAGACAGAGAGACAGAAAGTGAAAAATCACCCCCCCAGGGGGGATGGCCACACTGCAATCCCTTCTTCTCCATTCTCCTCTCGGGATCTTGGGCACACACATACACGTGCCTAGCATGAGTTTAAGCTACTGGATCCAGGACTCAAACTGCAGTCGACTACATGGGAGTCCAGCGACATAGCCATTACGTCAACTGCTGGTCCCAAGTATATTAGATTTTAAAAATAAACACACAAACAGTGAGTTACACCAAGCTCCTTTCTCCACATGATCTATCTTCCTTGTAAAAGGTGATGGTTACATGACTAGACTATAATCTGTCCTGGCAGAAACCATGTAACCCATTCCCAACAAGCTGTGCTAGTTAATGCAATATCTAACAATGCAACAACTAATCTTACATCCTAACAGTCCTTCCAGAAGGCTAATCATGTAGAATTAACAAATCATAGCAACATTTGTAGAATTTTCTCAGATAAAAAAAAACAATCTGAGTGTTTCTGAACTATAAACTAAGTCATTCATTATAATCTAAGTAATTGTCTCATAGATAGGAAAATTCCTTAAAAGGTTAAGATAATTCTAGCTTCAAACTCTGGGCTATGGAAGTGACTTGTTCTATACGAAATAAACTTCTTTCATAATCTTATCAACACAATATTTATATTCTTCACCAAGCTGAAGTAGTAGAGACAGATCTTCTGTAGCAGATAGAAATGAAGAATGCTTCCCTCTGGTTATTTATAATATGCTAAGATAATCTTCTACTTAGATATCATGAGAGTCATAGAAAAATGAGTAGCATAATATTTGAGTGAAAAATCATCTATCTACTTTTCATAAAAAGACATCCTGTTCCAAGTTCACTTCCAAACCTTTCACCTTTTTTCAAACTTCTTGAGAAATCTATATGCAAATTCTTATCTGGAAGGCAGCTTATGTCATTAAATACAACTAAGATTTATTGATTCTCCTTCTTCTGTAAAAATCTCTCCATAATACTCAATCTGATTTTCCAAAACACTTTAGGAAACAAAACTTTTGGATTTTTTTTTTCCTTTTTAATAAAAGCAATCACTTCCAAGGTACCCCATATATCCCCTCCCCTGAAACTGTCAGTGGGAAGCTCTCCCACAACTATCGCTCCTTCAAGAAGTAATAGGAAGTTGATGTAAACTATGAAATAAGTGAAAGTGAGTTTCAGAGAGGTGCTGACGAAAGGAAAATGTCAGAGGAAAGGAATAAGTATAAGTAAATGACTTGAAGTCACAGGAAAATTAAGAAAGTGAGTATGTGACTCCAAAACTATCAGTGCCTAGAGCAGTTCAGGGCACACACTGGGCATTCAATAAATGTTTCCTGAATGGTGGGCTCTATGGTTTCTATCTAATGCTTTTCCACTACAGTCATGAGCAACCTGCCATCACTATTATCCTTATGTCCAGGGATAACACTGTCCTTAGGCAAGGGGTGGACAAGGTAGGGAGCTAGAGACCTGTGTGAAGGACCCAACTGTGCCGTAGATAATTTAGGGAAAGTTATTTCCGCATCCTGGGTCTCTCTTTTCTCAGTTGAAGGTTTTGGACAGTGGTATATAAAGATTCCTTCTAAAGTAAATTGTACAATTGCTGCAACACACAAAGGGTTGGAGTTACTACCACACTGCGTCTTGGTCTCAGCCCTGAGTCAGAGATTGCCCTTCCTCTCTCACACTGTCTGTGGCTGTGATGTGTGACCCTGTCCTGTGGCTAGTCGTAGCCCTATCTTAGTTCCTGTGATCCCAAGATCAGCTGGAGCAGAATTGTCAGGGACTGGCTTGCTTAGGAACTTACAGGAAACTACTCTCCCCCAACTTCCATTCCCAAAGATTTTAGATCCATGGTTTTGTTTTTGTTTTTGTCATTTGGGGATTTGTTTGTTTTATTTTTTCCTATATTAAAAAAATGACCTGGGAGCCAGCCTGTAGCATGGTTGTCATGGCTGACGAATTCCGCATGGCCGACAGTATGGTTGAGTCCCAGATTAGGTGGCTTGAAAAAACATGCTGGGTGTGTAGGGGTGCACACCCCAAAAACCCTAGAGGAGAATGAAGGAGAAGGGTTTGTGGCATGGTCAACCCCTCCTAGAGGGTGCTTTCTCACTTTCTCTTTCTCTCTCTCTCTCTCTCTCTCTCTCTCTCTCTCTCTCTCTCTTTCTCTCTCTGTCTCTAGGAAATGCACACATCCTATAGCAAATTTATAAAAGAAAGAAAGAACAAATAGACCAAGCTGGTAATATACTTAAGCCAGGGTTTCAGCATGACATTAATGAAGTCAAGAAGACCAGACAGATTTACCTTCTCTCTGTTCCACAAAGAGACACTGAATTCTAATCACAGCTTACCCTACCTAACTTGTTATGTGGGAGCTACTAATCATCAGAAGACCAAGAGGAAAAATTGATACCTAAACCAAAGTCTGTACTGGCATAACCTTCCCAAAAGCATTCTCCATTGCTGACAGTGAGTTCTAATAGTTGTACACAAAAGGAAATATATTTCGCTTATCTCTTCTCTTTCACTTAATCCTGGCATCAAAACAACAAGTTTTTACAAACAGAAACAAAAATCTTACTTTATTTATTAGGCTCAATTCAAGAAAAGAAAATATTTATTTAAGCCAGTGACTGAATATTTAGCCTCAAATAAAATAAACCTCCTGAATGTTCTATCACAGGTCCCCTAAGGATCCCAAAACACACAGATATGCACAAATCATATTCAGGAATCCTCACTAAAATTGATTAATTCAGCTGCTCAATTCTGGCATGTTGCTGAGACATGATCAAGTGAACGCATTAGTAAAATATCAGTTTAGGGACCAGTACATGGTGTAATAGTTACATCACTGGACTCTTACATAATTGACCACAGTTCGAGTCCCAGATCCAGAGGCTTCAAACTCAACCCGAGCACATGTGCATGTGTCCCGAAAACCCCAAGAGGATAATGGAGGAGAAGGGATTGTGACAAGTCCACTACCCCCCTGGGGGTGATTTCCTGCTTTCTGCCTTTCTGTGTCTCTCTCTGTCTCTCCAGTGAGCACACAAGCCCTAAAGCAAAAATCTCTTACAAAAAAAAAAATATATATATATATATTTATACACACACACACACACATATACATGTGTGTGTATGTATTAGTTTAAATAAAAAATGTTTTTAATGTAAACCAGAGAAACAGAGGAGTGGGCAGTACTCGAGTTTACCATTCTGCCTCCTTTTTTCTGATCAGCTAGTCAACAGCACATACTTTCAATGAATTTTTTTACTTCCTTATGGAGAAAATGCAGGTGAAGAAATGAAACTTTTACTCTATCAACATGACTTAAAACAAATTCCAGAAGAAAGGGCTTGGGTCCGTTAATTTCAACATCTGCTGCAAAGTTAAATAAATGGCAAAGCATAATTCTCGAGTCTAATTTAGCAACCGACTCTCAGTACGCAAATTTCAGAAGGCACAAGTTAGTACGGTTGACTTTCTCTTAAGTTAGCAATCAACAAGTTTTTCCCAGAATTAAAATGACTAAAGTCAGTTTGTTCAAGACAATATAATGATAAATATCAAGTAACTATCATTTTACCAACTTCCAGTCTCCTGGGTTCTACATTCTGCCAAAGCAGAAAACTGACCTACTTCCCTTGCATATAAATACTTGCACTAGGCCATGAAGCTGAGGTCTTCTATGATACAATGACCTTCCAAGAAGATCGAGGGTTTCAAATCAGTGACCCAGATATCTTAGGATATTGTTTTCTGGGAAAAAAAAAATGATAAAGCATTTTGAAGCAAACTAACTTTTGATTTTATAAAATCATCTCTCTCAGATCCTAATTATATATAAGGGGAAGAGTTGAAAGAAATAAATAAACAAAGGATGTTATGCATCAAGCAACAATATATTGAACTTTCTATGTCAGAACAATGATGATAAATGGAAATCAATTTATAGAATAAATCAACACAAGAGAGGAAATTCCTGAAATAATACATCAGATTAATATTTAGAATCTACACATATTATACAGGACAAATGTCAACCCGGACAGCAGAAATGTTCCTGTACCCAGTTTCAGCTTACATTTGTGTGCACTGTAGTAGAATGCAAAAAAGGTTATAACATCGAACATAGTATTGGCCAAATAAAAAACTACCTCAAATTGATGGCAAACAGAAGTACAAATTAATTTTATCATGTTACTTTTCTTTCCTAAAATGAAACTGAAATAAGGCAAAATAGAAATGGAATTCGATGGGAATCTAAGTGTTGAAAAAGAGGATAGGTTGGGCCAGCAAGTGGCATGGTGGTTAAAGGTGCTAGACTCCCATGTGGCCGACCACGGTTCAAGTCTCAGACCTGGTGGCTTGCTTTCTCACTTCCTCTCTCTCTGTCTCTCTCTGATCAAACTGGAAAATAATAATGATAATAATAATAAATAAAGTTAAATAAAATAATTCTTTAGGAAAAAAAAAGAAAAAAAGGACAGGTCAAGATGGGGACAGGTTAGGGCTAGCCCATGGCATGGTGATTAAGATGGCTGGAGAGGCTAGCAGGTGACATAGTTCTTAAAACACTGAACTTCCATACTGCTTACTATGGTTCGAGTCCAGGAACTGGTGGCTACAAACTCACACTGGGTACATGTGCATGCATGCACAAAATCCCATGGAGGATGGAGAAGAGGCTACTGCATCATAGTCATACCGCCTGGAGGGGGTGAGGGTAATTTCTCACTTTATTTCTCCCTGTCTCTTTCAGTCTCTCTGGTGACCACACATGTCCTATAGCCAAAAAATTCTAACACTTTTTAAATTTTTTTTTTAAGTGCTGGATCTCACATGGCAAACTGTGTGGTTTGAGTCCCAGATTCAGTGCCTTGAAAAATATGGCCACATGTGTGTGCATGCCCAAAATCCCAAAAGGAGAAACAGAACAGATTGAAGCATGGCCATCCCCAATTGGGGTAGGAGGGTACTTTCTCACCTTTCCTCTTTCTCTCTCTCTGTCTGGTGGGTGCACATGCCCTCTGGCAATAAAAAATGAAAAATAAAATAAATGAGGGCAAGATAGGAAAGGACTGGACACACAAATGCCATCATGGGAACAATGACTATTAAAGATCATGAGAAAGGAAGCTATTAAAGATTTGCTTTTGGGAACCAGCAGTTAGCGTAATGGCTATGTCGCTGGACTCCCATGTAGTCGACCGCGGTTCGCGTCTCGGACCCGGTGGCTTACAACTCACGCCGGGCGCGTGTGCGTGCGTGCCCAAGATCCCGAGAGGAGAATGGAGGAGAAGGGATTGCGGCGTGACCATCCCCCCTGGGGGGGTGATTTCTTGCTTTCTGTCTCTATGTCTCTCTCTGTCTGTCTGGCGAGCGCACGCGCCCTATAGCGAAAAACCTCTCAAAAAAAAAAAAAAAAAAAAAAAGATTTGCTTTTCCAAAAGTTTGCTGATTGGGACCGGCAGTTAGTGTAATGGCTATGTCGCATGACTCCCACATAGTCGACCGCGGTTCGCATCCCAGACCTGGTGACTTAAAACTCACACCGGGCGCGTGTGCGTGCATGCCCAAGATCCCAAGAGGAGAATGGAGGAGAAGGGATTGCGGCGTGGCCATCCCCCCTGGGGGGGTGATTTCTCGCTTTCTGTCTCTCTCTGTCTGTCTGGTGAGCGCACGCGCCCTAAAGCAAAAACCTCTAAAAAAAGTCTTGCTGAGACTGGTTTTCTATGAATGTACCTAAGTCTTCACTCTTCCTTCGTCCACTATCTCTCTTTCTTGAAGTTTTATTTAGGACCTGTAGCACTTCTATGAAGGAGTAAATAATAATTTGTATTTAGTTTTATTTTCATTTAGCTGCATTAAAACCAGTCTTATTTTTCTTCAGAGAGCAAGGAATGAGGGATGTGACTATCAAATATTTACTTCTAGCTCCTTTCTACCCTGATCCTTTATAATCAGCTTCCTAAAATTATTAGACCTAGAATTTAGCAAAAGCACCCATAAAACAGGTACATTTTCCCCCTCAATCCTACCAGTTTCAGGAACTATTAGAAGAGGCAAACATAAGCAAAAGCATTTCTCTCAGCAGGAAAACACATTACTAGATTTTAGATTTTTCCAATCATTGGATGGATGTGCAAACTGACAACTGGAGTCCAAATAGATTTTGAATAAATATTCCCTCAGAATTGTGGAGGACCAACCCTCAATGTGGACCCCAGCTCCTCCTCTCAAGCCCAAAGCTCACGTGAGTTCTCGATTCAGCATTCTAATGACTCAGGACTAGTTTCTGCTTGAAGAATCAATTTGGTACATTTGGGTCCTGTTCTGTCTCTAGATATATCTGAAGCAACCCAGCTCTATGTGTGTGTGTATGGACCTTCTTGCCTTTTTCACAAGGGGAGGAGTTGTTATAAGCCTGGAGTGATCACACAGTAGGATTCTGCCTTACTCCTTGGGATTTTCAGTATACCCAGCTATTCTGGCCATTATGTCTCCTCCCAATGCCTCCATGGGGTGCCTACCGTAGTCTTGACACCCCCAGCTCTGCAGTGGTGGTTGTAAATGATAAGCCAGAAAACCCATACATGGCTATAGCTTTTCTATCAATAATAGATTGTCAATGGGTTAATGAAATGGATTTTATTAAAGATAATTCTTTACATAAACAGAGCATTTGACAGTCCACAAATCCCTTTCATGGGTAATGTAACAGAATCTCAGCAATCTTAGAAATGGTAAAGTAATCTTATCTCCATTTTAAAAGCAAGCAGAGTCACGGGACCAGCAAATGGCAAAGTAGTTACATCACTGGACTCCCACCTAGTCAACTGCAATTCTAGTTCCAGACCCAACAGCTTAAAACTCACATCAGGCACGTGTACATACATGTGTGCCCAAGATCCTGAGAAGAGAATAGAGGAGAAGGGATTGCAGCATAGCCTTCCCCTTTGGCAGTGGGGAGAGTTTTTTTGCTTTCTATCTCTCTAACAAACGCACATGCCCTATAGCAAAAATCTCTCTCTTAAAAAAAAAAAAGTCAGAAAAGCTAACTAGTTTGCTATTAGAGGATTAATACATAATAGAGTCAGAACTTGAATCCAGGACTCCAGACCCCAAAGTTGAACATGCTTTCCAAAGTTCTGTGGTACATTTCATGTCAGAGATGGAGAAAACCAAATCTGGAAGCCTAACACACAGTGCCATACATACATATTATCAGCAGGAAGAACTCAATAAGGCCAGAATCCCATCATTAGCCCAATTTCTAGCTTTGGTTTATCAATCTCCTCAACATTCAAAGTGATATATCAGAATCAAACAATTAGGTCTTAAAGAGCAATCTCCACCCTGCCTTTTATTAGAATCCTTTGCCAAGCACATTCCCAGTTTTGACCAGAGACCTACTGAATCAGAACCTCTAGGTAGTAGGCTGGGTAGATGTACCTTTTACAAAGCCCTAGAGGAGTTACTGATGCAAATCTAAGGCTGTGAACAACTCGCCTTGTACAGCCAACTCTGCGTATTAATTATGCTCATAAAACTATTGGGAGGAGGTTATTAGATGTGGTAGTCATAGACTGAACTGAATGTTTTCATGGAAATGTTTCAGTTTTCACATCTACACTTCTTCATATTTCTAAAAACTGTGAGTTTTCTCCTCAGAAAATCAGATTAAGAGGGAGAAATATCTTCGTCCACCTTCTGTTATGCTTTTAACTAAGGCAGTACTCATGAAAAGACGAACAACTTGCCTGATTTTAAAGCAATCTGAAATAGTAATCATAGGAATTTCTGCAACTGCAAGAAGGCAGAGTTGCCCAGAGGTTCACCTGAAGCACTGCATCTTGGGTTGGACAGCTCAGTGTTGGGGATATAGATGGAATGTGAGTCTGGATGCAACTCTGGAAATGTGCTTCTACCGGCAAATGCTTTAAGCCATCTGCGCAGTTAACTTCACAAAGTTCACGAAAAAATGAAATTAAAGTGCAAGCTTATCTTGGTACAAAAAAATTGGTACTCCATGCATAGTTTTTTCATAATCTGCATTTTCTGTGAGCCTTTCAATCCCTTATTGCACTGACACTAAAGTAACCCCTAGAGATAATTGGTGATTAAAATGAATGTTAGATGTGTGTTAATCAGACTTTTCATCTACTCACAGATAGCAATTAAAAAAAGACACTGCACCATGGAACAGATCACATCACTTCCATTATATTGGTTTCTCAAAAGTTTAGGTTCAAGTTTAGAGTATTCTCCTAGAAAAAAATTTTAAAGTCCTTAAGACATTCATTGTCTTACTCAGTTTACTATCCCTACCTCTGGCTTCGCCTTATTTTTCCAAGTCGTTATCTAATTGCTTGACTTCTTTATATTTTATCTTGTTACATGCTGTCTCTTTGTGGTAAGCTGCTTATATCCTTTTTAGAAACAAGCAGAGATAAATAAAAATGGGGGGGGGGAAGAGGAATAGTTGAGGAAGGAAATAGGGGAAGATGGAGGGAAAAAGAACAGTTGCAGCCCAAATTCTCCAACTTTACTAAACATTTTTTATTTACTTAGTACAGATGCTAGTCTTATAAATATGGATATCACATTACTTCAGGTTATTCAGAACTCATTGCTATGATTTTCTAAAAATGTGTTCTTCTGTTCTAATAAATAAGATAAATATTCTTGCATTTTTCAACTTAGAAAAATAAGTAAAGCTATAAACTAAGTGAAGCAAGGAAGTAAAATTCATTTATTTCTCTAGCAACTTCACTATTAGGCACTTACCACTTTATGATGTAATTGCATGTTAGTTTGTCTCCCCTAAAAGACATGGGGGTCTTGCCCTTCACAGTTCCTGACACATGGTTGTCATTCAATAAATTTTTGTTGAATGAAAAGGTGCATGTCACTACCTGAAAGCAGCAGAGGACAAGCCTTTCAAGCAAAAAAAAAAAGAAAAAACACAGGAGCATAGGAAAATGCAAATATGTTCAAGAGACAAATTTACTAAAGAGATACTTTGGAACTGACATGGAGAATAATGCTTGGTGTGAAAGAAGCTGTTGGCTATTTCCTAGCATCCATCATCCCCTTTTTCTCTTTTTCCTTAACAATAGAATATGGATTTTATCTGGTCTCCTAACTGTCTCACTATGAAACTACATTCCCATCCTTTCTGGATGCGTTCATAGGATTATAAGTACCCATAAATTATGTTCTGGCCAGAGTTAGCTGAAGTCATGTGGGACTTCCAGTAAGGCTTTGTCACCAAAAGAGACACATCCCTCTCTCCTTCCATTATGTAGCTAGTACTAATACTCAATTGTATGCAATGAATTCTTACCACCCATTCTGAACCATGAGGAAGAAATATATAACTTAAGGACGGGGAGGCCTAACAGTCACCCTGAGGACTGAGGACTGCACAGAGCCACATACCAGTTTTTGACTGCCTACTTCTTGCCTTTTTCTATAGAAGAAGGAAATAATTTTTCTATTACTCAAGACTTTATCATACTGGGATTCAGTGTTAAACAAAGCCAAACCCTATCTTAACTGATATTTTTAGAAAAGAATGGAAGCTCAACACCTACTCAATAAAAAAAAAAAAAAACAAGAAAGCAAAAACTATAACCTTTTCCCTTAAATTATCCAGTCAACTTTTCCACTCACTACTTTCTTGACTTTCCTAAACCCAGATGACACTGCGTTGCTATACTGCAGTAATGTTTACCACAAACATAGCCCCTGAGAAATTATCTTCAATAGCATCATCGAAAGCAATTTTCCAGCATCTGATTTTGGTGTAAATCATTAAGATTTCTGCTTTGGCATGCTGCAATTACAGCTAGGCAGGGCTGCAGCACAGAATTAATCAAGACATAGTAACCAGGTCAGCTTCAAAGGACGCGTTAGTTCCAGCAGATGATGTCAAGGCCAGAGAAGGATATGATACCGAACTTAGCCAACAAGACCCAGGGCTACCCAGCTCTGAGCAGGTGTAGTAAACACTTAAATAACATGAACCTTAGTTAAAAGGGATCATTGTGCAGCAAGATACACAATGGAAAGATAAATCTTTTTACTTATTTGCAAAGCAAAATCTGTTGTCTCCTGAATAAATGCAAGAGAGAGGGAGAAGTGCTGTGAAATGAATGTGTGTGTGTGTGTGTGTGTGTGTGTGTGTGTGTGTATTTAGACACACAGTTGTGGCAAAATTGAGTTCGAAAAATGGTGATAGTGGTGATAAAGAGAATGAGCCACATGGTTATAGCAATTAACCAATAAATAAAGAGAATAGCAAATCTCACCTGATTAGCCATCTAACTCCTTCTTTCCTGAGAAAGGAGTGACCCCAGTGAATCTCTTCGGAAGTCTCTTTTGAAAATTGGAGATGAGAGAGAGGAGGACAGCGTTGCTATCTGCTCACTGCATTTCTAATCACTCTGCTGACTCAATCCAGCTGAACACAAAAGTCCAACCTCATCATCTCATTGGCTTCTTCCTCACTACCCCCAGCAACAAAGAAATCGGAAAAAAAAAAAAAAATACTTTTTCTATAGTTGTTACTGGCCAACTAAATTCAGCTGCTTCTTCTCAAGGTCAATGAATGAGGTAGAGGCTGATGAAGGGAGTTTATTTCTGTAACCAGTTACAGGGAGACAGTCAGCAAACACCATGAAACTGTTTCCAAAAGCTCAATATGTTCTTGATATTTATACAAGCACATGCAAAACATTCCTCACTACAATCCATTAGAGTCAATCACTTTCCCTTGAGTAATTATCCTGATTTCTGTTTTACTTCAGATACCTATTCCTAGTCTCTCATCTGACCACTTCTCAAACAGACTTGCCTCGGACTCAGCACTCATCCAGATTATTTTCATTAGAGTTCTTTCTTAATTTCAAAATGGCTGCAGTCCTGCTAAACCTTCAGCTGGTCTGCTTCACAGTTAAAAAGCATTTCCACATATTTCTTGTGATCCTAATAACAACTATTAGGAAAAAACTGAGTCCCAAAGATTTTATTCACAATCATTATTACATTATTTATTTTTCACAAGGCACTCTTCAGGTGCTGAGGTGCTGGTCAACTTCACTGGTAAAGGTAAGGGAGGAAGGAAGCAGGAACCTGCTCAGTGTCAGAAGTCAGAATGTACGAGGTACACTAAGAAAAGAGTGGTCTAGCTGGACAAGTGCCAGTTACCTTGTGGAGATAAGGCTGAGAAAGTAGATGAGGTCCGTACTGCCAGGAAGGGAAGTTGTATTTTGATTCAATATGAAGCTGATGACTATATCCGTGGAGGCTAATTACATGCTTTCAGAACTAAGAAAACTAATGTCTAGCAATGTATAGGTTGTATGCAAGTAGAAAAGCTTGAGTTGAGACGGACATTTTGGGAAAAAGTTTATGAAGTGACAAATATAATTTTCTCTCTCACTCACCCAAACGCACAATTGTTTTTCCAACCAAAGGTATTCCTCAACCAAGATTTCCTTTACCTTTGGATTGTAATCATGCCGGGTTTTACTCCCACTTCACTAACTAAGCAAAGTCTAGCTGTCTTTGAAAAACCCATGTGTACAACTCTTAAGGGACACTACTCCCCCAACAGCTGCCCAGCATCACCATAAAACAAATATGCGTGACTGTTGACAGGAAGCAATAACCCTTCCTACAGCTGTCAGATAAATTGCCTATTAGTAGTCCCACACCATAATTCATGTCAGATCATGTAGATGCAGCCCTTATGAATGACTGGGAAAAGCTTATCATTAAATGAAGTTCTATACCAAATCCCTAAGTATATTCTTGTTATTTCCTAAAGCTATTCCTCTTTCTGGCTCATTCCTGAACTTTCTGAGAGCTGGCAGAATCAAAGATAAGCAGAAAGTTCATACTCTTTGTACACTGTTCCTCTGGGGAAGGGCCTCTTGGGTCCTTGGGGTCTATATTTTAGAACTACAATTTAAATGCAGATTTTTAACTCCCATGTTGAGCAGCTAAGAAGGAGCTTCTGACTTGATTAAAATTCTGATGCATAAATTTTATACTTAACATTTTTCTTCTATAGCATGAACACAGCTAAGTAGAGTGGTATCGAGGAGACGTTTTAATGAACTTTCAAGTCATGCATGAGGTCTCAAAGAGGCTTATTTTCATAGATAAACTTAAGTCTTAAAGGAACAGAGTCCTGCCACTTTTTCAATAGCATTTTTAACCACATCTCTTACTGATGCAAGCCCATAAACTGGTGGGACTATGACAAGTTGGTCTGTATGAGTGGAGAGGGCAGGAGACAATAGATGACAGGTGGGGTTTGCAGTCAGGCTGTGCATTGTTCTGCAGTTTAAGGTTGGAAGAAGTCTTAAACATTTTCAGCCTCAATAGTATCACTTATAAGGGCAGAGTAGCTGCCGTGATGAAATGAACTAGCAATTGGACAGCACCTGAAACACCAAAGTCACACAGTAGATACTAGTTCCTCACTCCTGCACTAAATGCATCTTGGTTTACCATTCTCTTTGTACAAATCACACCACCAATAACCTCAAATTTTCCCATATGTATAAGGTGAGAAAGGTTATATTCAATGATACAATCTATATCCCTTTTATCCTAAAATGATGACTCTGTTCCTACTCTAAGCATTACAGCCACTAACCAATATGGGTATAAAGAATGGAAGTGGTGGACAAATGGTGATTGGTGACTCAGCATACAAAAAAAAAAAAAAAAGTACTCGGAGAAAATAGTATGGGAAATTAAAAAGTTTGAGGGAAGGAGAGAAAGCAAGCAGAATTGAACTTTTCCTTCTTTCCTTCTCCTGGCTAAAAAGAGACCCTCATTTCTAGGAAAGGCAAGATAATGAGATGGGATTGGGACCATGAGGAGGTCATGTAGAGGCATGGGTCAATAAATAGAAAATGTCAAGGAGAAATTAAAACAGAAGATGTACTATATATGACTTTAATACTATATAAGATGCATCATAGAAACAGAAAGTATATAAAAATACAATATTAGAGGCAGCATACCCTCCTAAAGGCAACCCCAAAAGACCAACATCTTTTCTTCTCTTTCTCACTTAAAACCCTGCTAAGTCATGAATACAACATTTGGAACTGGTATAAATAACTCTTTCTGTCTCATACAAATGCAGTTCTATTTGACCTTATTCACAATGACTAGGAAAGCTTAAACAAAGAGCATGAATGATATTTGTGTTCCCCATTGCCAGGAGGAGACCATTGGTGAAAGATGTAATAAATCACAAAGACCATCCATCTGCACCCCATAGGAAGCTGGAGGTCTTCCTTCACTATGCATGACCAGTTCTCTTGCTTTGGCAAGAAACAAGTCTCAGCCACAGGCAGTGCCCAGCAAAAAACACATGATATTTTCCACTAAAAATATTCTTAGCATTTTATCACTGATACAGACTATGTAAAAGTGAATATGTTACTGGGCTGGCCCCATGACATAGTAGTTAAGGGAGCTGGATCTTACATAGCCAACAATGCATTTGAATCCTGGCCCCAGCAGCTTGAAAAACATGCTGGATACAGATGAATGTGTGTCCAAAATGTTGACAAGATAGAGATATTAAGAAAGAAATGTTTCATAACCAAACCCCAAGGAGGAGGGTTGGAGGCGTACTTTCTCCTACTCTTCCTTTCTTTTTCTCCTTCTGAAGAGCACATACGCCCTTAGCATTTAAAAAAATAAATTAAAAAAAAAAGAGAGAGATATTACTTAAATTGAATTCAATAGAACAATAATACTAATGCCAACTGACCAAAGAAAACAAGGGTTTTACTTTCAATCCAACCAGGAAAGACTTAAAAGCATGTTGAAAATATGCTTTCAGGATTTTGACCACCAAAGACCCTCTGCCCAGAACTTCACCTTCCTGCTCCCCAGGTCCAGCCATGAGCCAGGTTAGAGCACCCTACCTATTCTCGCTGTCTCTTTACTCTCTCTCTCTCTCTCTCTCTCTCTCTCTCTCTCTCTCTCTCTTTCTATCTATATATTTAAATTTTTAAACTTCACTCTCTGCTGCTCTTTTGTCTTTCTAATTCTTACTTTTCCTCCTGTCCCCCAGGGATAAGCTAATCAGCACCCATCTATATTTGAGTTCTGAGTGGCCACATTCACCTGGCAAAGCATGTCGCACAGTTTTAATTTAAAAAAAAAAAAATTTTTTTTCTTCTCTTTTTTCTTACTGTTTTTGTCTTCTTATTGTTGTTGTTGTTTTTCTTTGGTTTTTACTATTCCTTTGCATTTTCTTTTTACCTTTCTCACTTTTCTGCTCAGCTCCCATGCACTGATTTTCTAGACAGGTCTAGGTGCTCAGTACCCAACTGTCTGAATACTTTTAGGGTAAGATTAATCCTCAGTTTTCATTGAATCAGCTGTGCAAAGGAGAAAAACAGTACTGTTTACAGACAGCAGGTCACCTCCTTTTGCATTTTTCTGAATGCTCAAATTTAAACCCCAAAAATAGGAAAAAATGCATAATCCATCAGATGACCAAAACTACCACAGAGGCACAAAAAAAAAAAGAAAAAACCATGAGAAACCAAGAAAATATCTCTCTTCTAATGAAAACGTGGAAGTCCTCTTCCTCCACAAAGAATACAAGGGAGTTCATAGAAATGTCAAATTTAGAATTTACAATATCCATAGTGACAAAGCTAACAAAGATGCAAGAGAATAGAGACAATGGACTCCAGAAAACGCAGGAGAAAGGAGACACCATTCCAGGAGGTGAGGAAGTTTCTGCACGATCTGAAAGAGGATATGCACATCATAGAAAAGAATCAAATGTAATTGTTAGAGATGAAGGCTATAATACAGGAAATCAAAACTTCCATTGAAAATATCAAAAGCAGATTAGATCATGCAGAATATCAAATATCAGATGTAGAAAGAACCTCTGACCTAGAAAAATTCACCAAAAAGACTGAGAAAACAACCAAAAAAAATGAGAATAACATACAAGTAATACTAGATACCATTAAACACCCAAACATCCAGATCATCAGTATCCCAGAAGATGAAGAAACCAATAAGGGCATTGATAGTCTATTCCATGAAATCCTGGAAGAAAACTTTCCAAACCTAGAGAGGTACTCAAATATCCAGACCCAAAAAATACGAAGGACCCCACATAGAATCAACCCAAGAAGATCTTCCCTAAGGCACATCATAGCCAGATTGACCAAAACCACAGACAGAAACAAGATACTAAAATTGGCAAAGGAGAAATGTCAAGTTACTTCCAAAGGAAAACTAAAGTCAGACGCACAGAAATAAGAGTACAAGAAACAACCAGGAGAATAGCCAGCCTAATGGTAGGAACAAGTTCAGAGTTGAAATGTTAACTTCCAGAGTTTAAATGGAAAGATCAGACCACAGTAACACTGCAAATTCACTAGAAGAGAGACTAACTACATGAGTCTGAACTAGTGAAATAGAATATTTTTTACTTTAGACTAAACCATTACTGATTTTCTTTGATGCTTTGATTTCCATATTTAAGGATTTTTGTCTTCTCTTGAACTGTTGACCGGTTCATCTGAATCCTAACCTGTTGATAGCTTCAACTGAATCATAACCTTTTTCCTGGCTTTAAGTTTTAAACAAATTTCTCTTAACATTTTTTGCTTTTGATCTATTAAAACTAAAAAAAAAATTAATTAAAAAATGCATGAAAAACTACCTATTTAATGACTGTAGTAAGCTATATAGCCCCAGCAAGGTGTTACTTTACAATATGTTCACTTTACTCACTGAGATTTATGCCTAAAATCAGACATGTGCTCATAAATATGTTGTATATGTCAGCTGTGCTTACTATTGAAAGTCTTTAAATTAATTAAGATCTTTAGTGAATCAATAAAATGTGAAAATAAATGGCATGAAAAACAACTGTATATACCAGAGACAGTGTGAAAGAAGGGGGGAATTGGCAGAGGGTGAGAGATAGGGTACTAAGGGGGACCAAAATATATAAGAAACAAGAAATAGAAAATTATTTGTTGATGGTAACATGCATGGTTATATCCTTGATTGAGCCAATACACAATGTACACTGGATGGAAAATCTTATTTTGTATGCTGTATTGATGTTCACTGAATGACTATAAATTAATTAATTAATTAATTAATTTTTAAAAAAGAAAATGAGCTTTTAGATCTTTAGCCAACAAATTATATGAACGTGTTTTTTTAAATCCCTAAAATTTACATTTCTAGCAATATTACAGAAATACTTCAAAATAATATTTCTTTTTATCTCTTGCCAATATTTTCATACCTCATTTTAGTAAGCGAGTTTGTCAATCGTGTATTGTTTCCTTTTCACTACAGGTATCACTCACGTAGAATCTATTACTTCTAATATTGCCCTTTTTTAAAGAATTGTTCCACTCTATTTATTTTATTTACTTATTTTAATTTGACCAGAGAGGGACAGAGTGAGTGAGAGAGAGAGAGAGAGAGAGAGAGAGAGAGAGAGGGAAAGTGAGAAAACAAGTCCCCAAGTCCGGTACTCAAACCACGGTCAGCCATGTGGGAATCCAGCACCCTTAACCACCATGCAACCTGCCAGCCCCCAACTGTGGCTTTGGATATTTGTGATTTTGAATTTTTTGCAGTGTAACTGAGTCTGCAATCCTTCCTCTGACCTCAAGTTCATTGTGCTATTGGCCTCTCCCAGAAGATACTGGTTTTCTCCAGCCTCCTATGCTGGTAAGACTGGGAGCAGGAGGATTTGGAAGTGCCTCGCTCTACCATGTAGAAAGAATCTGTACAGTAGGGAGCAGTTCTGTCAGGGTTTACAAGGTCAATTCATAATAATATTAAGATGCTTTCCCTGTTGAAATCTGCACAGGTGGTGATGGATAAAACTACGGCTGTCTGAGTACAAAACAAGGCCATGGTACTAAACCATTCTAGTAGTCATTCTACTTTTCACTGGCATGTATTAACAGCTTAAAAAAAAAAAAAAAAAAGGAATGCCAGTTTCGTTTTTAAATGTCCTTGATGGATGAGTACAAATTATTAATTGTATTAAATCTCAATCCTCAGTCCATGTCTTTTTAACACCCTGTGTGACAATTGGAATGACACATACTCTGGCCACATTCAAGAATACCATGTTAATCACTCAAGATAAAACACTTGAGTAAACGTTTAAGTTGTGTGAGCAGAAGTAGCCACTTTTCTCATGGAACACCAATTTGACTAAGAATAACAACTGTGAAGTGAGCTGCACTTACTGGAACTGGGCAAACATATCCTCAAACATAAACCAAGGGATCCTGTCACGTCAAGGAAAAAAATTGACAGTGTTTGTTGACATGATGACATTTGAGTTTTCAGGCAAAAAGTAAAGTTTCAAAACACTCGTATCCACTACCTGAGCTTGACACTTTCTGATTCTTAAAAGCTCTTCAGTCTGGGATCAGCAGATTGTGTAATGTTTCTGTCACTGGATTCCCACGTAGTTGACTATGGTTTGAGTCCCAGACCCAGCGGCTTAAAACTCACACTGGGCACATGCGTGTGTGTGCCTGAAATCCCGAGAGGAGACTGGAAGAGAAGGGATTGCGGTATGACCATTCCCCCCCCATGGGGGGGGGGGCTGATTTCTCACTTTCTGTTTGTCTCTTTAGTGGTACATGTGCCCTATAGCAAAAATCTCTCAAAAAAAAAAAAAAAAAAAAAAAAACCTCTGGTAAGAGAAGAGGTGATATTGATAAATATGATTTTTTAATAAAATGTTCACATATTTGGAAGAGCTATGTAAATCAATGAATCAGTATTTTCCAAATTGCCAATATACATTACAAAATCCTGAATGCACAAAAGAACCATTCAAAGTACAAGACAGATTAATGTAGTGAAGAAGGGAATGATGTCAGAATCCACATTGCAAGTAGCCTTTAAGGGACTGTAACTGGTCAAATTTTGTGCAGTATCAAAGAAAAATAACTACAACTATATGAAAAAGCTGTTCACATACTTCTTTCTTTTTCAACTATCTATCAGTATGAGGCCAGATTTTCTTCATATACAGTAACCAGAACAGCATAACTCAATAGTTTGAACGCAGAAGCAGAGCTGAGTATCCAGCTATGTTCTATTAAACCAAAATAAAGATATATTTTTCAGAAATATGTTTTTTTAATTTTTGGAAGATATGTTTTATAATTTTTTATTTAAATTTTTAGGAGGTATGTTTTATTAAAAATATGTTATGGGGCCAGCAGGTGGCGTAGTGGCAAGGGGTGCTGGACTCCCACATGACTAACCACTGTTCAAATCCCGGACCTGGCAACTTGCTTTCTCACTTTCCCTCTCTCTTTATCTCTTTCTCTCACTCTGCCCCTCTCTGATCAAATAGAAAGGAAGGAAGGAAGGAAGGAAGGAAGGAAGGAAGGAAGGAAGGAAGGAAGGAAGGAAGAAAGAAAGAAAGGTAAATTTTTAAAAAATATATGTTATTTATGTTGGGGCCAAGTGGTGACATAGTGGTAACACAACTAGACACACATGGGAGAGGTCCTAGGTTTGTATCCTGGAACCCTGAGCATGCTGGGTGCACACACATGTGCCCATGGGCCACGCCAGCTGAGACTGCAAGTGGATCATATCATGAAGACCCTGTTGGAGTTGTCTCTCTCTCTCTCTCTCAAAAGAAAGAAAGACACTTTAAAAAATGTTAAAAGTAATGAAAATGTTATCATAAATGAATTAGCCAATGTTTAACTACTAATTCAATAAAAATCAATAAATATAACATATATGATTAAAACTTTTAAAGTCCTCACTAATCTTTTAAAATGGAAGGGTCTTAATACCAAAAAGTTTGAGAACCATTTTACTAAGGGGTCTTGAATCCCAGCCACCATATAGCCTCCAAGTCACAGAATTCTTCCCTGTTTCCTTTCCACAAATCCCAATTCTCTTTACCAGGACCATAGACCGCTTGGCTAAGTCCTAAGAACTCTTGCTCAGCCTTCTCAGTCTCTCTCCTGAAGGGCTCAATTAAATTCCGGTGACAACAGATGATGTGGTAAGGCATAGTTGTCTACGAAGAATACTTTTCTGACTTGTACATTTCTATTTTAACTTGCTTTAGTTCGTTAGCCTTATCTACCCTGTTTATTAGAGCAAAATTAAAGTTTTAAATAATCTAAGTATCCAAAGTTTTATGTCTTTGCTCCATTTTTTAAGTTAGCTCAGTTTTTTACATTATTAAAATTGATACAGATAATTTTTTAAAGTTTTTTTTTAAGAGAGATTTTTGCTATAGGACACATGTACTCACCAGGGAGACAGACAGAAAATGAGAAATCACCCCCCCCCCCCCCCAAGAAGGGATGGCCACTCCACAATCCCTTCTCCTGCACTCTCCTTCAGGGATCTTGGGCACACACGCACATGTGCCTGGTGTGATTTTTAAGTTGCTGAGTCAGGGACTCGAACTGCAGTTGACTACATGAGAGTCCAATGATGTAAGCATTACACCATCTGCTGGCCCCAATGATTAATTTTTTTTTAGGTTTTTGCTATAGGGCATGTCAATTAATTTGAGAGAGAGACAAAGGGAAAGAGAGAAATGACCCCTCAGGGGGATGGCCACACCACAATCTCATTGCTTCTATTCTCCTCTTGGGCATGCACACACACATGCCTGTGTGTTTTTCAAACTGAAGGGTCCAGGACTCAACTGTGGAGTCAGTTATGTGGAATTCAGCACCTTAACCTCCATGCCATATGCTAGCCCTTTGTACCGAGTTGTTATATCTGCCAAGAAAAACTTCACCCCTGCTATTTGCAGGCCTGGACCCTTCTTATCCTGCAGGCTTTGGCTCAAACATTTTCTCAGAGATACTTTCACTGACTATTCAATATAAAATAATGTTTCGCCCACCTCCCACTTAAAACTCTATTTTTTTTTTTTTGAGAGGTTTTTGCTATAGGGTGCGTGCGCTCTCCAGAAAGACAGAGAGACAGAGAGACAGAAAGTGAGAAATCACCCCCCCAGGGGGGATGGCCACGCCACAATCCCTTCTCCTCCATTCTCCTCTCAGGATCTTAGGCACACATGCACACACGCACACACGCCTGGCGTGAGTTTAAGCCGCCAGATCCAGGTTGCAAACTGCGGTCAACTACGTGGGAGTCCAGCGACATAGCCATTACGCTAACTGTTGGTCCCTTAAAACTCTATTTTACCCCTTCCTTCCTTCCTTCCTTCCTTCCTTCCTTCCTTCCTTCCTTTCTTCCTTCCTTTTTCTTCCTTTCTCTCTCTCTCTCTCTCTCGTTGTTGGAAAAGTGAAGACACATTTTGCATAGAAAAAATACATCATGACTTTACCAACAACCCAGTATTTGTTTGCTTAATCATGTCTACCTGCCCACCACTGCCACCAATAACAAAATGAGTGTAAGACCCATGAAGGTAAAGGCCTCATTTGCTGCTGTGTCCAGGGCTTCAGGAATATGTGGGACATAGTAGGTCCTCAACAAATGTTTGTGGGTGAATGAGTAAAGGAATAAATGGATCCATTATTTCATATCAATATATTTCTGCAAAATACTATTTTAATGACCCCCACCCTATTCCATCATATACAAAAAAAAAAAAAACTTTGTCAGACAAAAAAGAAACTTAATAAGAAATAAAACTGTAGATTATAATAAAAAACATACAAACATACATTTAAAAATTGCAAGCTTCATAATTCATCATGCCTTATCAATTGGTTGAGTTGTCTAGTCGACTTTACTTCAACCAGGCTGCCTTGGAGAAGTAGTTTCCAGTACCTCCGTGCCATTTGCTGGAGATATGGGTGAAAAGAAAGCAGAGAATGAATCATAAGCCACCATGTTTACTGCCAGCCTGGGTATTCCTGTCTAGTAAGTGTTGACTGTCATGCCCACTCTGTCCTTCACCAGAGCTGCCTGTGCATCTCCTTTGCCCTGCAGAGTCTTTGTGCTGGAGAGCCCAACCTCCATAGCTTCTCAGTCTCCCCTGCTCATCACATAAACCAGAAAGGCTCACTGCCTCAAGCTTGCTGTAAGGCCCCCTCTATCCCTTACAAAGGACTTCCCATCTTCCGTTTAATCATCCAGCAACACGTGGCATAAGTTACTATTCCCATTAACCTGGCTGGTAAGTGGCAACACAGAGGTTCAACCTGAGATAGGCCCACTTCAGGGTCCAGGGTCCTACCTACTATGCCTCTCTGCTTCTGCACCAGCCCCTTTCCTGTTATAAGATGTTTGGTATTTTCCATCCAAAGCTCATTTCTTGGTTTACAGTTAAACCATCTTCTCCAAATCAGCTGAAAGACCTCTTGCCTCTCTATTAATTCCTTAATGCTAAGACTTTTCCTTCTAATCTTGCCACTAAACTAAAATATGATCACAACTTGATATTTTGTTCATCCTTCACCTCACTTGACCTGCAGTTAAGGTACTTCCCAGTTTCATTTTCTCAGTAACACATGACTAGCCAGTAATGTCCCGAAGATGAGAAAGGCCTGTATTTTGATAGAGCTCTGGAAGATGTACAGCACCGTCTGCAATCACAGAAATCCAGAAGACGGCTTCCCTTAGATTCTCACCCACATACCACCTTCCTGCTGCTTCTAATCTTTCTGTTTTTTGACCTGAAGATTCTCCTGCACTTCTTGGGAAACATGTAATGATATTTAATTTTAATTCTGTGGCTACAATGGATTTTGCTGATTAGAAATGGAGGCTTCTTGATGCAGTACCTTAATCCTCTTTAAAAACAGCTCCTGGGGCTCTCTGCAGCTGTAAATTAGAAAAACTAAAGCAGGATTTTAAAAATACTCATGTGCTGTGCATAATTATTTAAAAGTGCAACCCACCAGGCTTAAATAGTAATATGAATGCATCTTTGGGATAAATGAGACATTAGTGGTATAAATCTTGATTATTAGTTACTCTTCTCTGGTTTTATCATGCAGTAACAACATAAATCACTCCAAGGGGGGGAAATTAACCCATATCTGTTCTCTCTCTCCTCGGATCAGGAAATAGACACAGATAACAAAAAAGATGACTCCTGCTGCTGCAGTTACAGTAGATGACATTCCCACTATTCCCACAGCTCCTCTCTTATTTGCTCTTGGAGAACCTTGTCTTTTCTTTCAGACGCTTACTTAAATTTGTAACTACACATACAATTACTCACCACTAGGACTGTAAGGCCAACGAAGACAAGTTCTCTGTTTATTTTCATCACAATCATGCTCCTGGTATAAGGGGACCAAAGATCCTAGTTTGCTTAGGATAGTTCCAGTCTGGGGACGTAAAGTCACATATCCGTGAAGCTCCTCTGTGGCAGGTCGACTGGGAAGGTTGGTTCTCCTACCTTACCAACTAGTTCTGTAAACAGTTTTTAAATGATGAACAGTCAAAAGGAGTAGCATGTGTCATTTCTAAAAGACATAACATGTATGAAAGATTGAATAGTCCTGTGGTTAAGCTCATGATCGTGGAACTAGCTTCCCCGAGCTCAAATGCAAGCTCTGCTACTTAGCAGCCATGTGAGCTTGGGTTACTTAACCTCTGTGAGTCTCAGTCTCTTCTGTAAAATGGGAAGTTAACAGCACCGCCCACAATGTACTGTTTGAAAATCAAGTTTGCTAACACACATCAAGCATTGGGAACAGTGTTCAGCACATATTATTTAAAAATTATGAAAACATCTAACTTGGTGCATGGCCCATGGTAGACATCAGATTTTATTCTACCTAAGTTACTATGAGTAGAAACAACTTTGGTATGACCAAATTGTGAACTCAGTGAACTTGTTCTCCAATTGCTCTCAGTTCTGCTTTTCTGGCTTGTTAAAAACCAGATCAGGCACCTCCCTCCTGGGAATACAATTTAAGCTTTCGCCAACTCACTCTCCACTTGTAGGGCATGCTGCTCTTTCTCCAAGAGGGCACCACATTCTCTGGACTCGGTCCTTCTTAGCTCGTTACGTGCGTTTTGCAATCACCACTGCCTTTGCCCTAATTGGGACAGAGTTCCTGGCTTCGGATGAATTCGTTTGTGCTGAAATGTCTCCTCCTCACCTCCCATCTCCAGGGATTTAATTTTCAAAGGGAACTCCCAGAAACTTCATGTCTTTTAATCTAGGAGAATTAATTTCTACTGACTGGGATTTGAGGCTATATGGGAGGGAGGAGAAAAATTGGTAGCAAGGTCATTCCAAGGGCATTTCAAAAATCACCGTGAAGACAACTAACTGCATGCTACATGGAGAAATTAGTTTTGCTGGATGCTCTCTCCACAGATTCTTGCTTTGAGACACATATTCATCACAGACTATCTAATATGTCCTGATGCTGATTATATTGGAAAACTGCAAACCAATGAAGACTTATCTCTTACTCTTGAGTATAGGTGCAAGGAGAAAGAGTTCAAAGATAATTTGGAGACAATGAAAGGTATCCACCTCAATATCCATTCATTAGCAAGAATTTCTCGAGGAGCATGAGGTGTTAAGAGCAATGACTGATGGTGAAGCTCAAGATAAGTGAAGAACAACCTCCACTTTGACCTTCACCTTTACTTAGAAATGCTGTGGCAAGGCCAGCCCTGAGGTAATGCCCGGCTCAAGAAAAGTCAGATCCTACATGGCAACTTTGGTTCACATCCCCACACCAGTCAGCCTGACATACACTAGACATGTGTACAAGTGCCCAAGATCTGACAGGCCAGAGGGTTGGAGGAAGGGGATCATGGCATAGCCAGACCCTGTGGAGGGTGCTTCTCTCTCTCTCTCTCTCTCTCTCTCTCTCTCTCTCTCTCTCTCTCTCTCTCTGTCTCACGCGTGTGCACGCACACTCTATCAGGAATAAAGGGAAGGAAAAGGAAAAGAAATGCTGAGCCAGATACAAAATTGTGAAGTAACTACAGGTTAATTTCCCTCTCATTACTAATTCCTTCTCCTTAAAAGCTTATTCTCAGGCATCTGATACCAGCTAAACCCACTCTGAAGACCCTCTTACGTCTAGTTTCCTATATAACGTCCCATTCTTTTAATTCCCCTCTCTCCTCAAAACCTGATGAGAAGTTGCTTGAGAACCTTATTTTAAGTCAATTGTAATAATAAAGCTGTACTAAGAACTGATGATATTGGTTACCACATGCCCCCCCCTTATTTATATCCCTTTAGTGCCTAAACCTAGAGGCAAATGTCAAGCATAATAAATTTCAAGCATAATAACAGTCAAACAGAGAAAATATTTAATTAGTTGTATATATGGCATACCTTAAAAGCAGCCCGGATAGTTTTACCCCGATAATTATATGAAGTAGAATTTAATAGTCACTCTCTGTGGAAGGGTTTTTTTACAGAATACTGTCTTATTTTTCATTTGATCACTGCTAAAGTCATCTTTAGTTTGGGATTTTAATTTTACAAAAAAGAGAAATATGTTTAACTTGATACTTAATGACCCTATCCTTCAAAGACTTCTCATTAAATAAAATGATAACAACAACAATGGTCCCAGGAACTCCCTGGACAGGCTTACCATCTCCTTCCTTCATAGGTTTAGACAATTCCGACCCAGGACTTGGCCACAGACTACTGATAACAAAGCTTAATAAACAAGGAATCTGTAGAAGCTCTGAAGTTTAAAGTTAACAAGAAGAATCTCAACAATAATATCGTTGGTTAACACATACCCATCACTAGCCAATAAACATTAATCAGAAAATGCCTTCTGGTTTATAATCCAGTCACTTGGGATATAACAACAGCCCTCTCAATGACACACCTCAGAATCTCAAGGGCCTGTCCCTGGTCCCGCTCTCCCACCTAGATCAGATGAGGTGGGAGTTCCGATCCCTGACAAATAGAACCAATGCCCTTTTACAGCAGGAAACCGTTATAGGAAACAGATTATCCACCTTCAACTCCCCAAGAGATTTATGGGATCATGCCTCTCAGGTAGAAAATGAGGCAAGAAGAAAGCCAGGAAGTGGAAGCAGGTAAAGAAATGGAAGCGGCTGGAAGCTGAGTCTGCCTATGGCTAGACAGAAAAACCAATCAGGGCTGAAAATTCCCCACCCAAGGTATTGTAGACAGTGTATTCTGCAGCGGGGATGTCTAGCTGATTAAACCACATTTGATACAGCCAATGAAATGAATCAGTGAGCCCAGCCATATATGATATAACAATGAAATGAATTGGTGGGCCCAGCCATATTTGATATAGCCAATGAGATAAAAACAATCAATGGGCCCGGTCAATGATCAACTGACATGACCTAAATAAAAAAATTATAAACCATGGGACCAGCAGGTGGCATAGAGATTAAGGTGCTGGACTCACACATGGCCAACTAAGGTTCAAGTCCTAAATCCAGTGGCTTGAAACTCATACCAGGCATGTGTGCATATGTGCTGAAAATCCCAAGAGGAGAACAGAAAAGGGAATTGTAGTGTGGCCATCCCTCGGAGGGGTGATTTCTGACTTTCTGTCTCTTTGTCTCTGTCTGTCCAGGGAGCGCATGCACCCTACAGCAAAAACTCTCTAAAACAAACAAAAAATCATAAACCTCAGAAAATGTAACTGCGAGGCCCTTAAGCTGATATCTGTCCCGACCTGGGGGACAGTCGAACAGGTTCCCTGGGGGAGGGAGTGAGAGATGGGACAAACACACGCACACACAATAGGAGGTGCTGATCAAGTCTTCTTCTTCTTCTTCTGTTTATTGAGGAAAAATGAGTTATATACAGCTGGTGGGCACCAATTGATTGCCCAAAATGCAAATGAGATAGAACAGCATGAACCAATCATTGATGTGGGTGGATCTCTCCCGTTGCCTAGAAACTCAACCACTTCCGGGGAGAACGGTTGGTCACATGATTTCTGAGAAACGGTTTGCTCAGTGAGGAAGTGAAGCCTAATGGTTCCAAGATGGTGGATAGCTCAAGATGGCAGCTAGCTCAAGATGGCTTCCGTTTGCAGTGCCCGTCACAGATCTCTCTCTCTCTCTCTCTCTCTCTCTCTCTCTCTCTCTCTCTCCCCTCCCTCTCCCTCTCTTTCTCTCTGTCCTTGTCTCTCTGTCTCTTTCTCTCTCCCTCCCTGCCTCCCTCCCTTCCTCTCTCCCTTTCCTTGAGTCTGCTCCTAACTCTCTCAGGATTATAATTACACTTTTACTTAATAAACTACCTTTTCCCTTCACCAAAAAATTAAAATTAAAAAAAAATAAAAGCCACTTTTTCTTTCATTCAATTTTCCAGAAACTGTGAACCAAGGTGTGCAGTCTGGTCCAGACCAGTGAAGTGAACTTTCTTACAGATTATGTCATCTGAGAAACTGCAAACTGCCAATTTTTCTCTGCCAACTGTCATAAGAACTGAAATTTTTATTCATTCCTTTCAGCTAAAGTTGAATTTCTCTAAAATCCTTTGGAAGTAATCCAGAAATGGTAACGCATTAACCCAATCATTAACTCTTCTCATTGCTAGAGAGGAGAGAAGTATAAGGAAAGCATAGTACAGATTTGGATGCAGAGGCTCTATCAAATCAAGAATAAATGGAGTAGTAGGTACTTAAACTGGCACATTGGAATTTTCCCAATAAAAGTGATTTACATACAAGTTTTGTAGACCAAATGTATTCCCTCAAAATTCAAGCACTAAAGTCCCAATCCCTCCTCCCCTAGAATGGAATCATATTTGAAGATAGGGCCTTTAGAGAGATAGTTAAATTAAAATCAGGTTGGTAGGGTGGGGCCCTAATTCAGTATGACTGGTGTCCTTGTTTAAAAAAAGAGAAAGAGAGAGAGAACCATTAAGGATACAGGAATATGTTTGCAAAGAGGAAAGGCCGTGTGAGGACACACAGAGGAGGCAGCCATCTACAAATCAGAGACATAGCTCTCAAGAGAAATTAAGCCTGCCTACACCTTGGTCTTGGAATCTCAGCCTCCAGAACTATGAGAAAACAAATTTTATTGTTTAAGCCACTCGGCCTATGATATTCTGTTATGACGGCCTAGTAAACTAGTACAAGGATCTCACTTGTATATGAAATGCTATTGCATCTGGCTCATTCCCAAGCACAGGCAACCCACATGTGTTGGTTCAGTAAAGTATTGCAGTACCCAATAGTGCAAGCTTGTAGGAAGCCTTATTTCTGCGTATGTGTTGCCTAAATGAAATGATGGAGGATTAGGTAGGAAAACACACTAATTGTATGTATATTGAAAGTATTTCCTGATGGAAAGATAATAGTGAAGGAGAGCAGGACGTACACGTTCGTCTTTTGCTGGTTGTTTATTACTCATTATTAATGTTACATGGGTGACTAGTTTTCAGTCAACTCACTCAGTGCCCAAAGATTTAAACTTCTGCCACAAAAAAACTTGCTGGACTTAAACGACCAGTTAGTTTAGGTGGCAATTATATCTTTTTTTCCTGAGTGTCTATCTCTGTCTTTGTGTGTGTGTGTGTGTGTGTGTGTGTGTGTGTGTGTGTTCCCCTCTGTATGCCTCCACTGCAGTATTAGAATCATTTTACAGCACTGAAAAAAAAAAAAAAAAAAACAAATGGTAACAAACAACCAAAACAAACAAAAAGCCTAATTTGGGAAGGCTGTAGCCAACCCTTTTAGTGGCCAATTCATATCCCTTCGGGTCAACCACATTAGTATACATCAAGCCAGCCCCAGTGTTATTGTTAGAATGTTAAAACCTAGAGGTCCACATCCATGGGGTGCTGGATAATTAATGTCCCACACATACAAACCACCACCACTATTCTCTAGTTACCTTCAATCAGTAACTAGCATGAGTTTGCTCATAAAATGTCCAGCTCCCTCACCCCTAGGAGGGACTGCTCCCGTTAGCAGGATAAAGGATTAGTTGCTCTCATTAGTAACTTGGAAGATAAGTTCTCTTCATTGTCTGCCAATCTTCCTGTCTCATTTGCCCACTCCCTTTCATATCCCAAATAAACAACATGTACCAGAATTCTCAATTAATTCATGGTCTAATTCTGGACAAAGCAAAATTCAACAGGATAAAATAGAGCTGGTTAGAATCCTGGCTCTACCCACTTACAGTGTTAGGCAACTTAATAATTTCCCTCAGACTGTTTTTGTATTTGTACATGGAAATTATTAACATCTACTTTATGGATTGAAATTAAATATTATATATGAAGTACTGAATATCATATCTGGCATATAGTACATACCTAACAAGTATAGTTTTTCCCTTTTCCGTTTAGCTCTTCTGCAGGAGATTTCAAATCAGCAAAGAGTTTATCACTAACACTTGCTATGTGGCAGATACTCCCAACTTAGTGGCTTATATCAATTTAATTTAGCTCACACTTCTGAGGGTTGGCAATTTGAGCTGAGTTCAATGGGATGGTTTTCTTCTGGTCTGAGCTGGGTTTATTCATGTAAACGTGAGCAAGAGCCAGTCAGCTGGGTGGCTATACTCTTGAAGGGCCAACTGTTTTCTGAAGTGACCAAAGTAACTGAACCTTATGTCTCCCATCACCTAAAAAGCTAGCCCAGGCCTCACATGGAAGCTCAAGAGCATCAGAAGGGCAGAGATGTTTTCCAAGTCTCTGTTAGTGCCATGTTTTTTACTGTCCCTTTCACCAAAGCAAGTACCATAGCCTCGCTCAAATGTCAAGCTCAGAGAAAGGCTCTACTTGGTGGGAGAAGCTACCACACCCCATTGCAAGAGTGTAGCTATAGGGGGCCTAGGAATTAGAGGCCATGTTTGTAATCTGCCACAGAGAACGCATCTTATATACACTTGAAGGGCTCCCAAAAGACGTCTGGGGCCATCAAACGGAGGTGGTGAGATTTCTCAATGCTCAGTATCTTGCTAGATAATTGAAGGACATTGCGGCTCTCATAGGACATAGGTAATCCTAAATTTCACTTGCTAAGTAAGTTTAGAGAGTGAAATAAAGTGAGCTTTCATCTTTGACCAAAGTTAGAAAGTTTTGATAGAGAGATGATAAAGATAAAAGGTGTTTTAAAATGAAATATCTATTTGCTACACTAAATGGATCAGGTATGTTATCATTCTCTAAACCATCATATAGTTGTATTAATCACTGAAATGGTTGCCGATTCTGCTGAATGCACAAAATTGACACAAACACATTCTTCAAGATTCCATTTGGAGTTGTAAGTGTAAGGAGTCCAGGGAACCATTTTAAGCTGAGCAGCCGTTTCCTTCCACCAAAGACCAATTAATTGCAGCCTGAAGACTCCACAAGGAAGATAGCAATAATTGCTGCTTGCTCGTGAAAGCAAATCATTTTTTAAAGTTGATTATGGGTCATAATTACTCATCTTAATTTCAGTTATAATTACCTTTTAAAAATTTCTTATAGAAACTCCTTTATAAAGCTCTGCTTTATAAAAACTTTTCTAATAAAGGACGAAAAATTATAAATAACCTAAGGGGAAAACAGTGCCATGGATTTAGTAAATTGCAAGCAGCAGTTTTGGATGCTGAACAAAATTTGGTCTGCTCAATAAAGTCCAGAGAGGCTTAGGGCATAGCCATGAGATTAAAATAAGTCTTGTGCTGTTGTAATTGCATTTATTTCTATTAAACTGCTGTATACTTCTGATATTGTGTTAGACTCTGTGTATAATTAGGATAAAAGAATTAAGGTCTGAGACCCTGCCTTCCAGGAAGTTACTATATAGGAGAGGGCCTGGAATAGTGGTGACAATCCTCACCCCTCCCTAGCTCATACACAAGAGGAATGACAATCACCTTGAGCAAGACTCATCAACTTTCTCTAAGAAATGCTATCAGCCCTCAGCACTCAGAGCAATGGCTGAGCCAAATTATTCTAAGTATAACTCTCCATTGTGCATGGCAGGGAAATAACTCAGTTCCCTACTAGCCACACTGAAGCTCTCTCTCTGGGCACTTTTGGAGGTACACTTCTCCAAAACAAAACTAAAGTTTTAGTCACCCTCTCTGAATGTGGAATCAATAAGCAAGACTTCTCTGCAAGTGGAACAAAGGGATAGTTCAAGGCATGAGGAAACACTGGGTTCAGCTAACCTATATCCAGAGACAGATTGACTACATATAAGATGGTATAGGTAGGGTGACCATATAATTTATCAACCAAACCAGGATTAGGGATCATAATTGCTCATCTTTATTTCAATTAGAAGTACCCTTATATAATTATACCAGGACAATAAGCACAAACCAGGACTGCAATCTCTATATGGAAAAGTTAACCATTTATCTGATGACTTAGGAGGATTTTATTTCTTCTAGTCTCATGAAAGACGTTAATCAAACCAAGTAATTACAGAACAGAAGTCAGCTCTCACATATTACAGGGCCTCTTTCATCACCCAGCAACCTAGTAGGACTATAACAAATGATACATCTATGAAAGACAAACACTGTGTACCCCCACTCAATATATACGGAATTTCTGTACTCAATGGCAGAAACTGAAAGATGATAAGACATAATAGTAAAAATTCAAGTGTAGATACCAGGGAAAGGAGAGGAGGGAGAAGGAAAGGGCTCAGGGGAAAAAACCCTTAACAGATACAAGAATATAAATTAACTGTTGAAAATTATGTATATGGGAGACTAGCAGTTAGCGTAATGGCTATGTCACTGGATTCCCACATAGTTGACCACAGTTCGAGTCCCGGACCCGGTAGCTTAAACTCACGCCAGGTGCATGTGCGTGCGTGCCCAAGATCCCAAGAGGAGAATGGAGGAGAAGGGATTGCAGCGTGGCCATCCCCCCCCGGGGGGGGGGGTGATTTCTCGCTTTCTGTCTCTCTCTGTCTGGCGAGCGCACGCACCCTATAGCAAAAACCTCTCCAAAAAAAAAAAAAAAGTATATGGTAATATCCCTGATCAGACTGTCATGTACTGCATGCATACTTTGAAAAACCATATCATATGCTATAGAAATGTACAACGATGGAATGAAATAAGACGTTACAAAAGAAAATAAATAATTAAAAGCTACACACACCGAAATTTGCCCTCTACTTCATGCACATGAGTGCAGCACACAGCACCACATAGCCACTGGGGACAATTGGGAAAACGTGGGAATTTCTTCATTTCTAGCCATTGTTCTCCTCTACCCTAATGGGAGTCCTAGTGGGAGAAAGAGAAGGATTTGTATTCACATCTCATTCAAATGCTCAGAGGGGCCAAATTCCTGGTCTGGCAGAGATGTGCTCAGATGCTAAAATGCCTTCTGTGGATTCTCAAGAATTCTGACTCTTACAGATCTATGGGGTCTCTCCAGTAAGTATTTTTATCTTCCTCTTCATGCCATGACTCCTCCTAACCTTCTTTGGAATGATCTGACAGCCTCGTCTGCATCTTCTAGGGGCCTGCTCTTAACATCACAGGCACATAAATAGCTCCATTAATTATTCCCACAGTCTCCCCTCAGCCCTTGAGATTTGACCTCAGGGGTTCAGATAACAGAGAAAGCTACACTGTGTTTTTATACCTCTCTCACTTTTGAGAAGAGAAAGGGATTAGGATTTTAGTCTTTCTTTGATTATTATAGAATTTCTTTTCATCTCAACACTTCATGGAAGGAAAAAAAAACACCCTCTCCTGTCCTCAGTGAATGCTTACACCACTGATGACAGCTGGAAGATCCTACAGAGGCTCAGTAAGTATTAAAGTATTAGAGTTTTATCTCATTTGAAAGAGGACTGACTCACACCATCTGCATGGCGACTTTCTTTTCTATTGCAAAGTTGCCAAATACTACTGTATAAAAACAGGTTTGCTGACATGGTGCAAATTACTATGGAATCTTTACAGCTAACCCTCACTTCATCACTGTCGACCACCAAGTATTCTGATCCTGCCACTCATAAGAAAGTCTTGTCATTTGAGACAATGCTTTTTTTAACTTTTTTCTCTCCCTCTCTCCTATATCCAGACACCTCACATTCTTATCAGCCCACTCCCCCCACCCCAGCTCACACCAGCACTACAGCAACAAGCTTCTAAGTAGATTTCCAATCTCGCTTACCTCCAATCAGCTCCACCCATTGGTCAGGTGAATATTCTTAAAACATGCTGCCCTAGGAGGCCAGACTTGAGGACAATGGTAAAAACACAACATTCTGTGAGGCAATCCCACATGGGAAGATTTCTAGTTCAAGTCCAGAGATCTCCCTGAATAGACTAGTCATGCGCTTGCTCATAATTCAGGGCTGTTGAGGCTGAACGCAGATGAGTTGTGCCACCAAGACCCTCTTGGGATGTGTTTTCTCTATCTCTCTCACTTATGGGAGAAATAAATAAATAAACTTTTTTTTAAATATGCCACCATTGTTGGCAACTCAACTTTAGACCAGAAACCCATTTCTTGATCTCCAGAAATATAAAATAATGTGCTGTTTTAAGCCACACAGTTCATAGTCATTTGTTATATTAGCACACTCTAATCACCCACAATGAGGTAGACACCAAGTCAGAACTTAACATTCATCAGCTCACTCTATCATGCCAGCTCTACAAGGTAGTTTTGACTCTTATCCTATTTACAGATCAGAAAATTGTGCCTCAAGCTCAAAGCACAATGGTAAGTAGATGAGCCAGATGTCAAACTCAGGACCCTCCAGTGCCAAATCTTATGGAAGTAACCATTTCAGACCCATCTCAAATGTGAGTGAAGAAAGATTCACAAGAGGGACCAGAGGGACCAGCAGTTAGCATAATGGCTATGTCGTTGAACTCTCATGTAGCCGACCGCAGTTCAAGTCCCAGACCCGGTGACTTAAACTCACACCAGGCATGTGTGCGTGCGTGCCCAAGATCCTGAGAGGAGAATGGAGGAGAAGGGATTGCGGCGTGGCCATCCGCCTGACGGGTGATTTCTCGCTTTCTATCTCTCTGTCTCTCTGACGAGCGCCCATGCCCTACAGCAAAAACCTCTCAAAAAAAAAAGAGAGACCAGAGATGGCACAATGGTTAAGTTGCTGGACTACCACACGGCTGACCACAGTCTGGGTCTTGGACTCAGAGGCTTGAAACTCACACCAGGTGTGTGTGCATGCATACCCGAAATCTTGAGAGACTAGCGGATAGCATGGCCATTCCCCCCCCCCCCCCCGGGGGGATGATTTCTTACTTTCTGTCTCTGTCTCTCTGGCAAGTGCACACACCCTATAGAAAAAACAAAAAAAACAAAAAAACAAAAAAACAAAAAAAAAAACTCTCTTAAAAACAAAAAGAAAGGATCACGAGATAATGACAAAAACGGAGAAAGAAGCAGCATTGTTATCTCTTGGCTGGACAACTCCTGGAAAGAGGCTGTTGCTCAACAGAAACTGGTAAAGTACAAAAAGAACAGGCTGTACCCCATCTCCCCAACCCAGAACTTGCCCTCAAGGGCAAGCAAGTAGCTGTGGGAACTCTCTCACAGTCTGCACATTCTAAAGAAATCCGACTTTATCTCTTTGTAGGCCATGGGAATAAGGGAAGGGGAGTACAAGGATAAGACTCTGGGCACAAATTGCTTCTCTGCTAAACAGCCTTCTAGATAAGGCAGAGGATCCCAGTCTTGAGGAAATGGGACATTTCCTCCTCATATCACTCCAGATTTACATTTTAGCCCCACCTCAGTTTTCCCTGATCTCCCTCATCCAATTGTATATCACCTTTCACCTCTCTCACAGCACTGAAAATCTCTCTCTTGAGACCCTGTCCTTGTTACACTCTTCAATTTATGGAATTATTTAATTAAAATCTCTCCCCCTAGATTCAAAGAAGTTAGGGATTATTACTAGTTTGGTTCTCATTCTGTCCCCAAGGAGTCATCCTGGATTCCTGCCTTTCCTACGTAGACTCTTACCAGCCAACTGTACCTCCAAATTTGTATCCTGCAAAGTCCAACCCTTCATCACCTCTCATTTGGGTTATTGCCATAACATCTTGCATCTCTTTCTGCCACATAAAAGACTTCTGCACAACTGTCACAGATCACACTTGAAATAAAATTCAGCCTTTTCATCTGCTTTTCTATGTCCTGTGTCCTGACCTCTGCCTACCTTTCTAACCTCTTGCAGTGCCAACCTCATTTCAAGGCCGCCTTCTTTCTACCTATATGACAGATCAAGTTCATCCCAGCTTTATAGCCTGTACCCTCACGTTTTCTACCTGAAAAACCTTCCTTCACATCACTGATTCCTTCCCATCATTCAAATATCAGCAAATGTCACCAGCTTTGATATCTACCTAGTGAATAGGAGAATAAATACACTTGGAAAAGGTCTTCCTAATAATACCATACATTTGTTTTTTTGTTTGTTTTTCTGTTTTTTGGAGAGATTTTGTTTGTTTGTTTGTTTTGTTTTTTTGTTTTTTTGTTTTTGGTTTTTTTTTTTTTTTTTTTTTTTTTTTTTTTTGCTATAGGGCACGTGCGCTCGCCAGACAGACAGAGAGAGACAGAGAGGCAGAAAGCAAGAAATCACCCCCCAGGGAGGATGGCCATGCCGCAATCCCTTCTCCTCCATTCTCCTCTTGGGATCTTGGGCACACACACACATGCGCCTGGCATGAGTTTAAGCCACCAGGTCTGGGATGCAAACCGTGGTCGACTACATGGGAGTCCAGTGACATAGCCATTACACTAACTGCTGGTCCCAATACCATACATTTAAATAGTTAACTCATGAGTATCACCCAAGTTGCTTGGATTATTCTTGCTGGGATCAAAATAGGATTGCAATAAAAGTCATAAAATAGTGTACATTTTAGGGGGGCTCTGCCTCGTTTCTCTGAGAAGGCTGTCTGACAAAACTCTACTTTCTCTTCAAATTGTCACAAAAGTCATTTCCTGAGGGTGTCTTTCACATGCTGCATGATCTTTATGGAAACATCATTTTCCTCCTTTCCCACTTTGATTCACTCTGGTAAAATCTCCATTAGCTGTTGTTAACAAGAGCCCACCAAAGCCAACAGCAATGAGGCCAAAGGGTGGCCACCTCTCCAGGGACTGACTCTTTGCTGTGTTGTAGCTGTCATATCCACATTCTGAGGGACCCATTAAAGTACTATACAAACTCTAAAGGTCATTTCCCATTACAGCTGGTACCCATCTTCTGAGACATTTCTTGTAGCTTCAATAATCCCCCAGATATTTGAGAGGAACTATGGTTTTAGTTGTAGTTTGCTTACTTACTGAAACTCCCCTTACCCCATCTTTGCCCAGGATGAACCAGTTACATTGTGTTCTGGTTCATGATGCCTTTCCTTTTTGCTCATTATTTTTTTTAGATTTGCTTATTCCTTCCATGATAGAGAAACGCTAAGAGAGAAAGAGAGACACCCTCCAAAAGGTTTTTCATGCCATGATTTATCCCCAGTGATTAATACCCATGAAGAGGTAAATAAGGTCCCTTAAAGCCAGATGACTGATGGTTATTCTTCTCAACCAGGAGGTCTCTGCTGCAATTTCATAGTGCTCCTTATTTCTGAAGAAATATCCCTAAACAGATGCAGGTGGTCCACAACTGTTATAAAGAAAAGTATGTAGACCACATTTCCAATTCTAAACAATGCCACCCCAAAAATTCCATCATAAACAGCATATATCACTAAAGCAAACTAACTTCTTGGTAGACTGCTTGGGGAGAGAGAAAAATCAAAACTCTAACAATGACCCACCTAACTGTAAGCTCCTACAGGGCTGGATCCCCAACATAAAGCACAGAGGAGCCTGAGACTGTTGAACCAAACAGAACTAAACTATACCATAGTTAGGGAAAGTGCATGCCAATGGCATAATTAGACCATGCCTGTAATGTCAGAACACCTCACTAACTTGATTCTCTTCCTTGACATGCATCATAAAATAGATCTTATCTCAAGCGATAGAAGGCATGTTCCTTCAGGTTTCTAGCCCCTCAGTGAGAGTAGTGGGGACAGAAATTAGAGGTGGGGCAAGGTCACATACTGGAATGAAGATATCAAGACCCTGGAACATTGTTCTTGGGAATGTTTTCCAAAGTAAAGTCTGTGGCTCTCCTTCCTCAGAATCTCTGAGGACTAGGCCAAAGTGAGATTCCTTGACCACATCACAGATCAAACGAATTAGATTCTCAGGTGCAGCAAGAATGTGCATTTTTACTTCAGGCATAAACCTAAGAAACGGAAAATTATTTGTTGATAACACGTATGTTGATGTGCTTGATTGAGCCAATATACAATGTATCCTGGATGGGAAATCTCATTTTGTATGCTGTAATGATGTATAGTGAATGAATATAAATAAACAAATTTAAATTTTAAAAAATGTGCATTTTGAATAAGCACCTGCCCCACCTCCCACCCACCCCAAGTGATTGGCAGGCTCACTAACACTAGAGATTTACTGACCTTAAAGGAAAGTTGAATCAGGGAAATTGGGGTCAATCAGCCAAGATTGACCTACTGGGGCAGGAACAAGGATATAAAGCAGAGGCTGGGGGCAATCTAACAGCAGTAGCAGGGACACAGATTGACCAGAAAGAAGATAATATGGGTCTCGGTAAATTTTCTGGACTTGGGTAGAACCTCACTGGAAAAACTATAGTCCCCTTTTCCCTACAGGCATGCCTCTGCAGCTATTAAAGGCATGGTACTCTGACAGATTACAGCTCCTTGCTAATTAAATTGTAAATCTTGTTTCAACTGTTTAAGAAACTCAAGGACACTAAAATGCAGGCATCTCTAAACGAGTGTAGAGCAGCTGTCTTAATCTTGAAAGAACACAGCACCCTAACAGAATCTACATCAGAGGAAAGCAACGAGTCCTTAGGAACTGGCAATGGGAGTTGTTAGCTTGATAAAGTGCAGTTAAATGTTACGGGAACAATATGTACTGAACAGACCCTTAAAGTTTTCAGCCACAATCTGAGAGCCTTCTTTTCAGATTTAAAGGCTCCAGAGAAAGTCATATTCCCTACCCACATCTCCAATTTTGTACTTAATTCTAGATGCCTTCTAAAGACCTGGATCTCACATACTTTTTTAACTACATTTTTAGTGTTTTTCAACCTGTGGATTTTACTAGAGCACAGTAACTTATAGTTACAGATCTAGGAGGTTCTTGGAAGATCCAATTGTTACACTTCTACTTTAAGGAAGAGCACAGCTACAAACATTGTGTTTACAAAAGTCTCTATGCGCACCGTACTAGTTCATAAAAGGGATTCAATTAAAAGATCCCAGAAATACCCTTCTCACACACTCTCAGCCACATGTCAATGTCCTATAGTGAGGACAAGGGATGACAAATATTAGTCTTGGGGTCAGTGAAAGGAACCTTCTTTTTACTCACTTCATGTTTCCCTGGGACATTATCAATGTAACACTATGACTTCTTCCCACACACTTACTTATTTTATCCTGTGGTGGGTGGAACTATCTGTATGACTAGTTAGTTTGGAAACGAAACAGAGCATGCATTCTAAAACCTCATTTTCCCATTTCTCTGCCTGCCTGCCTGCCTGCTGAGAACTCTGGTCTGATCTTCCATCTATCAGGGTTAAAGAGCAGTTAGTCCATGGTTTTCTAGCCATGAATGTAACTGAGTAGGTGAGTCTCCCTAATTCTAGGGTAAGGAGCCAGAAAGTTTACTATATGGTATGCCTGAGCCACACTGTCTATACTAGCCTCTATGACTGTTAAAAAGGGACATTTAGAATTCTATTTTCCTTACTCTTAATTAGTTCAAAGCTCCATGGTAAGGAAAGTAGAGAAGTGTATCAGTTACTCTCACATCCCCAACATTTGGCTTCTACTTTCAGTTTAAGAAACAATTAGCATAGTCCTTCTGCTCAGAGAAATAGAGGGCTACCCTTAACCCAGCCCCATGATTTAGAATGAGAGGGAGAATAGCTTCACAACACGGCTACATTACATATATTTCAGAATGGTTATTTTTATAAAGACCCCTCCAAATGCAATAATTGAGCAAGATTTATGTAGATATGTAGGTAAGCATTACTATTGGACAGTGGGCACCATTGCTCTGTGTCACACTTCCATTTTTTGGACTAAATATAAGCACCCTGCTTGCCATGTCAACAACGTTTGTGATTTCTTACCTCCACACCTTTGCACAAGGATCCTCTGTGAAATGGCCTCTTCTAGAGCCACTGCTGTTTACTTGGAAAAGCTCCAGTTCATCTTTCAAGATTTAGTTCAGATGTCATCTCCTCCAGATTTTTTCAGCAGAGTTAAATATTTCTTTGTGCAATCATATCAAATTGTTTATACCTATATTAATTTTTATCATTACTTTTTTCACATTTTTTTAGGGAGATTTATATTGCTACAAGGCATGTGCACTCACTGGAGAGATAGACAGAAAGTGAGATAGCCATGCTGTAATCTCTTCTCTTCCTTTCTCCTCCTGAGATCTTGGGCACACACACACATGCACCCAGCATGAGTTTTAAGCTGCGGGTCCACAAGCATTATACCATCCGTTGGTCCCATCCACATGTTTTTTCTCCTCCCAATCCCTATCCCATTAGACTGAGAACCCTGGAAGCATAATTGCCTTCCATATAACCTTTATAATTCTTCAGCCACTAACTCAGTTCCTGACATGTATGGCATTGCACAATAAATATATGAAGAGAGAGAAGGCAGATGAAAGGAGAGAAGAGATAGAGACACAGGTACAAAAAGCCAGATAGAAGAAAGAAAGACAAACAGGAACAATGACTCACAAAGAAAGACCAGGTAAGGAAAGAGAAGGCATGAAGGGAAGAAGAAAAGGAAAGATAATGTCATAAACATAACCATATATCCCTCCTTCTCCTACAAAAACAACTAGCACAAAAGCACAGTAAGACCTTACTGAACACTAAGGATTCTAGGAACAGGAGAAAACGGACAGCACAACCAGGGACAATGGAAAAAGGAAGTGGCTGAGAAGCAAAGTGGTTGTTTTGAAAAACTCCTGTCTGGAATCTAAGCAGATCTACAGAACTGCATTGTTATTGCTAGTCAGTGTGGGGGGAAGAGAGTTTACATGCTGAAAGTATTCACGAAACCTCCCACGCATGGAAGCTTTGTATTTCAAATGTGTTATGAATAAATGACTTATCTGCTTGCTAATAACATTTCCCAATCCTTCTTAAGTTGTCTCATTATTTAAATGAAGAAGAAAAGAGTTTAAACGGATTCATTTTTAATTTTGACCTCTAAACCACATTGCTTGCCTGCCTGCTTGTGGGACTTTTAGATCATTTAAATCTTAACGTTTGCATTCTAAGGCACTTTTTCTGTAGGTATGCCATAAATCTGCAAGATGAACTGTGATTCATTCTTGTGGGTGTTAGTATATGATTATATAAGCTTGCCAATAATGAAAAAAAATTACTAGAAATTGTGGCAAAGAACAAATAAAAAGCAGCTGTATCTAAAAAAAAGTGTTTTATCTTTATATTTTAATAGAACATGAGATGTGTATAGAAGGGTAATTTATACTAGCTAGTAAGCAAATCAACATTTTTCAGAGGATGAGCAAATCATCGTGTACCCAATGGGGGGAAAAGTCAGATATAAAGAAATTATGCTAATTAGAGATTTTTCTTTCTATACTGTTTCCTCCAATGAGTTATATTAATTTCCCATAAAGATATAGTGCCACGAGTAAGGAGGCCTATGATGCATGCAAAGCAGTTCTTACATCTGCCATGGTTATGTTAGACCATTATGTACCAGTGGTCAAGTCCTAAGGAACTCCTTGGTTAACATTAAAGACTACAGCACCTTAAAGGGGCTTTTATGTCTCCTTGTTGGTCATTGTGGGGTAGGGGTGCTGTTGTTTTTGTTTTGTATGTGTTCTTTGAAACTCCATGAAAGCTAATATATGTTGAGCACCTCTTCTTTGCCAAATACTGTGCTATGTCCTGAAAAAATCTTTTAAACACATAAGCTTAGGCCCGATGTCCATTCAGTGGTGCTACAAGTCTACAAATATAAACATTCTGCCATAAAGCAGCCTGGAAAAGCTCCCAAGGAATATAATAGAGAGCAGGCACAGAGGGACAGTCTGTCCACCTCCTCCTCTCACTCTACTATGAAGCCAGTTTAAGTGGGTTCTTACCACTCTTCATTTTTATACATATATAAGTTTATTCACTCATTTATTGAGAGACAGACAAACACCCACAACGGCCCTCATGCAATTGATCCACCTGCTTCTGAGCCAGCCCTGAAGAAACACACTGGCATGCTGCGGAGACCTGGGACACCAACCCGGGACCTTTCCCATGTAGATACATTTGCACTGCTGCCACACCATTGCCAGGCCCTCATCCCACTCTTTTAACATTTGTTTGCCTTTGCATTAATGCTATTTGTCCAGTTGTAACACCCCTCTGAGCAGATCCTTCTAAACATAGGTATTTTAAGTACAAAAAGAGTATTACTTGTTTTGGTGTCATCCAAACCCAGGAGTTCAGTGCTTATATTATAAACTGTCTCAATTTTTCTTACCTAACCACATTATGAGTTCTTTGAAGATATTAACTGATTTTTCTTTTTTTTTTTTTTTTTGAGTGATAACCAAATACCTTAGCATAGTACAAAGTTCATGGTGCACTCTTAGAAGATATTTGTTGAATGAACTAGTAGGACTGTGAACTGCTCTGTCTGCTAGTCTAATCTCATTTCGTTGTGGCTGTGAAACTTAGTTCTACCAGTCTCAATATATTCTTTCACAAAGGAATAATTTTACCTACCTTAAATGATATTATAAAAGTTAAAATCTTTAAAATGCTCTACACAGTTCCTGGCACTCTGAGAGCGCTTGGATAATGACAGATGTTGTATAATGCAACTATTGGGACCAGGGGATTCATTTCCAGGTAGAATAAGAACCATCTCCTTACTTTGAGGAGTAAGTGGAATTGAACACTTATCCTCTGGCCCTAAATGTATCATCTCCATCAAAATTACTGAGCTGGTCAAATTCATAGGTGGAAAATAAAGGAATTGCCCAGGGTCTGTTTAAGAGCATTTTGAAATAGTGGTTCTCGGGCCACCCTGTAACACAGTGGTTCCTCAACCACATGATCCACATGGCTGACCATGCTTTAAATCCTGGTTCTGGAAGCTTGAAAAACATGCCAAGTATGTGTGCACATATGCCCAGTATCTTTTTTTATTTATTTATTTATTTTTTTGGAGAGGATTTCTCTATAGGCTATAGGGCATGTGCGCTCACCAGACAGACAGAGGGAGACATAGAGACAGAAAGCAAGAAATCACCCCCCAGGGAGGATGGTCACACCGCAATCCCTTCTCCTCCATTCTCCTCCTGGGATCTTGGGCACGCATGCACACGCGCCCGGCGTGAGTTTTAAGCCACCGGGTCTGGGACGCGAACCGCGGTCGACTACGTGGGAGTCCAGCGACATAGCCATTACACCAACTGCTGGTTCCCGTATTCCCAGTATCTTAACAGCATGGAGAAGTGTAGGAAAAAGATTACAACATAACCATGCCTTTCTCTCTCTCTCTCTCTCTCTCTCTCTCTCTCTCTCTCTCTCTCTCTCCCCCTCCCCCCACTCCCCCCCCCCCCGTCTCCCTCTCCCTAACCCCCCACTCTCTAGTGCCCTCTGGCAGTTAAAAGACAAACAAACAAAACAATTTTTCTGAGTTTAGAGTTTATAAATGGGCTTTAACAAACCCGTTATATGCATCCCAAATATATGTATGTGTACATGAAGCTACATTTTTCAATGATTACAAAACTTGGATTAGATACTCAAAGGAATACTTGGCTCAAAATAAAATTAAAATCCCCTGCTACTGAATAAACTTAGCATTAGCACTGCTTTTCCCTAAAAACCACTGGAGAAAATTTTCTTTCATGAATGAAGTGTGTAGAAAGAGCTTTGCAGCTAAGGTAAATATCACACTTCATAAAACAAAACCATAAATAATAAAAAATAAAAAAAACAGAGAACTGAGAAAGAATACCTCATACCCAGAGGCACAAAATAGCAATCTACCCTAGGAGACAAACGAACCCTCATGATTAAAACCTCATATGCTTGCCTCGACACCTGTGCTGGAAATATATTAGAAAGAAATGTCATAGCAATTAATAACCTTCTACCTCCTGTCCATACTCATTCGGAAAAAAAAATAAACAGAAGTTTAACAGTTGCAAAAATCAGGCATCCAAGTTTTGTTATTGCTGCAAGAAATTTCAAGGAAAATATATTTCTTATTCAGTGAAAGAAGCCACCAGCAGCCAAAAGATAATGAAAGGGAAATTTTGTCACAATTCTAGAATATTCTTTTATAGGGCCAACTCCTTAAGTCTAATTTCAACAATCTCAGATTTCAGAGGCTTCTAAGAAACCACAGTTACAAATATACCCAGCTATTTCCTTCGCTAAAATATTACCACTGTTTTCCACGCTATTCAAATGATCAAAGAATATACTAGTATGGAAAGGACAAGATTGCTGACCTGCTCTTAAACAAACTAATTTCTTCAGATGTCTTATTTATTCACAAAGCAAATTGAGGCAGGCACTGTAAAAGTTGCCCAGAGGTAGTAAAGCAGATGACATTGCCCTTCACATCAAGAAGTCTGCAAAAGAAGAGAAAAAGATAAAAAGGGAGTAAAGTCAAATAAATAAAGTAGTTTAAACAGTGTCATGTTATGCTTAATGTTATTACGGAAACAAGCAAGAGGCTTAAGTTTAGAATAACAAAGAGTGGGGCCAGTTGGTCCATAGCTGTAAAACACATCTCTGAAGCACATCACTCTGAAAGGCAGTCCCACACGGGAAGGTACCCATGACTTCTGAGTACACTCAGGGACAAGCTTGTCCATGATCTGTAGCTTGCTGAAGATCTAGGGGAGGATTTTGGTACCTAGAACCTGCCGGGGGATCTCTCTCTCACACTCTCACTCTCATCTTGCTCATGAAGAAAGGAAGACAGAAACTTGAAAAAAAAAAAAGAAAAAAAGAATATACCAAGTCGTGGCATATCAGTAATGCACTGCTCAAGAAAAGCCAGATCCCACAGAGCAAGCTCAGTTTGAATTCCTAGCGTGGTTAGTCTGAAGTATGCCAGCGATTTACACAAGTGCCCAGGATCGAAAGGACTAGATGAGATCAAAAGGGGATTATGGTGTGACCAGACCCTGTTGAGAGTGCTCATTTCTCTTTCTCCCTGCCTCGTTCTCTTACTCTCAATGGTGCATTTGTGTACTCTATGATGAATCTGAAAACAAAAGGAACAGGGAACCAGCAGTTAGCGTAATGGCTGTGTCGCTGGACTCCCACGTAGTCGACTGCGGTTCGCATCCCGGACCCGGTGGCTTAAAACTCACGCCGGGCGCGTGTGCGTGTGTGCCCAAGATCCCAAGAGGAGAATGGAGGAGAAGGGATTGCAGCATGACCATCCCCCCTGGGGAGTGATTTCTTGCTTTCTGTCTCTATGTCTCTCTCTGTCTGTCTGGCGAGCGCATGCGCCCTATAACAAAAACCTCTCCAAAAAAAAAAAAAAAAAGGAACAATAAAAAGGACCTCATATTAGATAGTCGAGGAAGATTTTTCTTAAGAAACATCACTTAAACTGAGACTAGAAGACTGAAAAAGAAAACAAGCAACCTATGGCCGTGTACAGAATGAGAAACTTCAAAGAGGTACTAGATGTTTGTGTGCAGGTGGGATAATCCCAAAGAAAGTGATCACTAAAACATGAGGGAAAAAAGTAGTCAACGGAGCAAAGTTCTTATGAAGGTGAGACACTCTGAAAACCAGAGCACAGAGGAGGGGACTGACCTTTAATGAGACACCAGTCAGTCGGTCATGTGATGTCTCATATCTGACTAAGGCTTCTCAAACCACTAAGACTCTTTGTTATTCTGAACAAATCAGTCTCTCTGTTTTTCATCACCCATACCTGAAAAACAAGAGCTTGAACAAGTTTCCAAGCTATCTTCCCTCTCTCAACGTGCTCTAAAAAGCCAATGTCCATGTGGCTCATGCACATCTATTTGTCATTGTCCCCAATGTTGATTTGATTTTAAACAACATCCCATGTATAAATGTCTTCCCACCTTTTCTACATAAAGGCCATGTAGAGAATGACAACCTGTATCGTGACAGAGTAGGCAAAGTGGGGGGTACTTAGAGGCCTATTGAGGCTGCTCAGGGCCTGGGGTGGTCAGATGTGGAATCACAAACCACAGAAATGTGCTTTTATCTTAGTCTATGGCTAGATGAATACATCAGCTTAGTCTCTAATGGTTAAAAATAACAGAAAACAAGCTGAGCTAACATGGGGAAATGTGGAAAATCTACTTTAATAATACAAGGGACCCCAGGACCCAATATAGCCAGGTCTATGAAAGCACTAGAACTAAAAAAACACAAGCGTAGAGTAACAGGGGTTCCCTCCCCCATCTCTCATGGCCGCTTATCTCTGTATCCTGCTTCATAGCTGTCTGAGACTCCATAGACATGACACGCTGTCATCCCTCCCAAGTTCAGAGACTCCTTCTCTCTGTCCCAATCCCAGATTCCTAGGGAAGGGGCTCTGACCCAACTTGAATCAAGGGTACATGCCTGGTGTGACAACGAAGGCCAGAGGAAGGTATGATATTATATAAAATGGCTGCCAGAGAGGCACTATCAGCCGAGTACACATTCCAAAATGATACTGCAATATCTGACATGGAATTTTATCATCTTGATGATAATAAAGTCAGGTACCATATGATATTTCAGTCAACACTGGACCACACATATGATGGTAGTCCTACAAGATGATGAAGAAGCTGAGCAATTCCGACTGCCTAGTGACATTGTAGCCATGGTAATGTGATAATACAATGTATTAATCACATGTTTGTGGTAATGCTGGTGTAAATAGAACCAATGTGCTACCAATCAGTCATATAAAAATATATATAGCACATACGAGGCATAGTGGCATGGTGGTTAAGGTGCTGGAGTCTCCTATGGTTGACCATGCAGTTCGAGTCTTGGACCTGATGACTTGAAAATCACGTCAGGCACGTGTGCCTGCATGCGCAAAATCCCAGAAGGAAAATGGAGGAGAAGGGATTTCAGCATGGTCATCCCCCCCTCGGGGTGATTTCTCACTTTCCCTCTTACAATCTCTCTGTCTCTCTCAGGCGAGTACTATGACAAAATTACAAAGAAAAGACAAAACACGCACACACACACACACACACACACACACACAATTATGTACAGTACAGAATACTTAATAATAATAATAAATATGTCACTAGTCTGTGTTTACTACATTGTATTTTTTTATTGTATGCTGAGTTATACAGAAAATGATGCAATCGAGAGCCTTGTAATATATCTCATGTTTTCCAAGTCTCTCGATTGCATCATTTTCTCCTGTGCTTAATCTAATCTCATATTGTTTTGCCCATCACGTCTCCTAGGCAATAGGCAATACCATAGAGCCTAGATGTGTATTAAATTGGCTCTTCCATCTATGTCTGTGTAATTATACTCTATGATGTTCACACAATGACAAAATCGCCTAATGGCACATCCCAGTTAAGTGAGACTTCATTGTATTATATTCCCTTGATTCTGAGACGACATCATCATCCATTGTAAAAAGCATCAATATATTGACACTTGTCCCAGAAAAAGCAAATACAATATGAAATACATCTCATAAGAATTTACAAAAGCTTGTGTGTGTTCCCACCACCACATACCCTTTCTCCAATATTAAAATGACTATCGCAAGCTTGTTTCACAAAATCTGAAAATAATGCTGAGTTGCTTTTCAATATTCTGATTTCAGTACCCATGCCCACAGTCTTGAAAGATGCAGCAATGTTTTGGATTGGTAATATAAGTTAAAAGCACATCAAAGAATCTAGAGTTTTGTCTAGGATTCTTTTGTCTTTGATTATGCTTATGGGATTTTCTTAAGTGAATTACGTATCACTGGAATTTAAACTGTTTGTCTTGAAAGTTAACTAGAAACTTTTATCTCTCTCCTGAGCTTGAGTGATAGACCTTCATCAGATTGGTTATACTCACCTATTTCACTCAGCTTTCAAAATTCTGTGAGGTGTTCTGAAAATATCGTCACTCTGATGTCTTTAATCACATTGCCTGCTGTGTAATAAGCAGTCACCTCCCTATACGTTAACTTTTTGCTTCAATGCTGCACTTCGGTGTCAACATGTTCAAAGGTATTTTTGTTGATTCTTTACAATTCTTCTATTATTTTTTTTTTTTGAGAAGTTTTTGCTATAGGGTATGTGTGCTTGCCAGAAAGACAGAGAGAGACAGAGAGACAGAAAGCGAGATATCACTCCCGAGGGGCGGATGGCCATGCCACAATCCCTTCTCCTCCATTCTCCTCTCAGGATCTTGGGCACACATGCACACGCGCCCAGCGTGAGTTTAAGCCACCATTTCTGGGACTTGAGTTGCAGTCACTACATGGGAGTCCAGCGACATAGCCATTAGCCAACTGCTGGTCCCAATTCTTTGCAATTCTTTACAACTTGTCAGAGTCTTTGGTTAGCTCCTGAGAAGCCTCTTTGAAAAGACCCTAAGACACATTCTGATTTCAGAAAAGTCAGAATGGGGAAGCTGCCCATCTTAAAATCAAGTCAATATGTAGTTTTGTTTTATTGATACATGCAACAATATGGGATAGACCTTTTTTTTAACTAAATACTTCATGTTTATTTAATCCTCAAAACAATCTAACAAACTATAAATCTATGCCGGCTTTTTATATTACATTTAATCACATATATCTTTATAGTGTATAACGTTTTTTTCAGCAATTACCATACATGTCAGTCAAGACATAGACATTACTATATACATCATCATCAACAAATAGCTTTTCGCTTTCATTTTTTTGTCAATTAAATGTACTTTTTTTCTTTTTCTTCCCTGTTCCCTTCCCTCCCTCCATTACCCACTCCCGTAGTATTCCTTTTCTTAGTATCTCTAGTGCCTACCATTGCCCTCCCTACTATTATACCCTCCAAACTTTCAGTTTCTGCCATAGAGCCCAGATAATTGGTCTATGCCCATTTTATAAATAAGGAAACTGAGGTTGCAAGATTAAGTAGTTTCCTCAAGACCACCCAGCTGGTAAGTAATAGAGGCAGAATGTAAGCCCAGCTGAACTGATGCCAAGTCCCATATGTCTAATCAGTATATCCAAGTGCTTCTTAATTAATTGTGTAATCATCAGTAAGTCATTAAGATAAGATTAATTAAGAAGATAAATTATGATCATGCTAATAATATAAATTAATCTGCTTTGTTATTATTTAATTAACTGAGCTATTGCTGTTTTTCCCAGAAATGCGAACAAGGCTGCATGCACACATGGCTAATTGTAAATATCGATGGCATTTCTGGTACAACTTGGATACACCACTATTCACACGCCCTTGTTTTCTCATCTTTCAATTCATGGAATCATTTCAAATCATAATGTTGAGCCGAAAAACAACTAGCAGTTAGGATTCCGTGAGGAGCTCAGTTCATTTTCTCAGGTCCAAAATGACATCACTCTGCTGATCTAAATAACCACAGCACAGCAGAGCCCTTACAGGACAGCGCCACCCGCACCATCACGTTCTCAGGAAAAGAGACAGAGTATCAAACATTGAAAGCACGTTGTCACATTAGGCCCACGATCCCTTCAATGTAGGATTCCGCCCCTGGAAATGGTGCTAAGGGATGGTGTTTGAGACCCCAACGTGTCTCCGAAGTGCTAGGAGACAATAAGAAGCACTGTGACTTTCCTTAGGAATATCGGGATCTTCTATCCTATTTCCCTTTCTCTGTCAGGAAACAGAGATACTTCCTACCCCTAACATGTTGGGTTTGGTGAGCAAAGCCTTATTCTACTGAAGGAGGTAAAGTTCAACTACCTCAAAATATGCTGCTTTAGCACAGTGACTATTTTGAATTAAATGCACTTGAAAAGACAGCAGGCACAAGATCACTCTAACCTTCATTCAGTTTCTTAAAAGCAGGAGACAAAATTCCCACAGGAAATATTTCCTCCCTACACCAGAAAGGAAACAATATTCTTATCATCAAGGATGGAAAGTTGAACACCTATACAGATAAACCATGTTAAAATAACCTTCATCGTCTTGGTCACTTCTCTACCCAATTACCTACCCAAACTCCTCATCTTGTCACATTTTCACAACTTAATATTCTTGGTCTAATCCAGTATATATGATTGACTCTTTACTGTATCCTTGGGTCTACATTTCCCTGTGAGAGCTCCCACGCTATAGAGCCCTCGTATTAAATGTGTATGCCTTTCTCCGACTAATCTATTTTTTCCATATACTTACTTTTTATTGAATTTGTTAATGTTACAGAGTTCTTGCACTGCCAAACCATGCCTGAGAATCCAAAGGAAAAAATGGTACAATGGACAGCCTCATCCACCCATCACACAGTATATTAAAACTTGATTCATGTGCATTTTGATCATTTCACAATGTTTTAAAAAGTTATAACAAGAGATGGAATTGAAGTCTGCTGCAGGCCTTCAAATTTCTAGTATAGTATGCCATTAAATAACACCTCTGCATTTCTTCTCAGTTCATTCCTTATAACAAAACCCCCAACTAGTTTTGCTGGAAAAATAATGCATACTTTCAGGGAAAATATGTGGCTCAAGGTCCAAAACTAATCTATTTTATGTCAATTTAATTCTCAAGCCCAGCTGGGATCCTGGGAGGTTGGAGGTAGAATTTGTTCTCCCCGACGCTATTCCCATCGAGAGTGAGTAGAAGATGGCACCCCCAAGCCCAGACACACCTCACTGTAGTCTGGAGTTCACTGAGTGAACAGAATAGCAAACTTCTTGCCTATTAAGTAAGAGTAAATAACTAATGCTCACAATTAATGTTCTAATTACGGCAGGAGGAACATTAGCAGTCGAGTTTGGTAACTCGTCCAGGGCATCAGAGGCCCATCGTATTAACCACCCTGGTGCCAAGAGGCCCACCCTGACTTTCCAAAGGCTGTGTTTGAGGGTTTTTAATTGACTAATTAACGAACTGAAAAAGAAACCCATTACTGTTGTTCAGAGAACTAAACAGAAGACATGAAAACCTTTACTAAATGTGTTTGCCTTGTTTCTGATTTCCTTCGATGGTTTTCACACCCAGAGATTTTTCTAATTCACCATTTTTGTGGTTTCCTCCCTGTTGACCTAATTCCCATTTCCCTGGTGCTAGTCATGCTCTTCTGTGTGACTCGTATGCTAAAATCAGCCACCACCTAATTAATTTACCTTTTTGTTTCTTTTTTTCCATTCATTTCTTCTACCAACATTTTTTTTGAGTCCCTTCCATGTCCTGCTAAGTTTGTTTATCTATGTTATTGACTCACTGGGAACATTGAAATCACTGCAGAACTGGTTTTATCTAGTTACAAATAGAAAATTCAGTTCTACTCTTCCCTGGAATCCCAGTTATTATTTCACTTATTTCTTACATGAGTGAGAGATACAGAGACAGGGAAGGTAATAGAGACAGAAAGCCAGCACCCCCAACAGGATCTTCATGCCACAATCCACCCCTAGCCTTAGCCATCCTGGATCATGGGCATGCCTGCCACGCTCAGGTAGTTCTCTGGACATGGATTCAGAACCTTCCCTGTGGATCAGCCTTGCAGAGCATCCCATTTTTACCTCTGCACCAAATTCTGCCACCCTCCTCTCCAGCTGGCTTCTAAGTGCCCCGTGAGGCATCTTTAGAACAGAAACTAGTCGGGAACCAGCAGTTAGCATAATGGCTATGTCGCTGGACTCCCACGTAGTCGACCGCGGTTCGCGTCCTGGACCCGGTAACTTAAAACTCACGCCGGGCGCGTGTGCGTACGTGCCCAAGATCCCAGGAGGAGAATGGAGGAGAAGGGATTGCGGCGTGACCATCCCCCCGGGGGGTGATTTCTTGCTTTCTGTCTCTATGTCTCTCTGTCTGCTGTCTGGCGAGCACACGCACCCTATAGCGAAAAACCTCTCAAAAAAAAAAAAAAAAACAAAACAAAAAAACAAAAACAAAAACAAAAGAACAGAAACTAGTGCTACCCTTCCTCACCTCATCACCCCTGCTGTTCAAAGGGAACATTCACTGTTGGAGGGTTGTGGATTTTGACACTGGTCAAATCTGGCCCAAATTCTATGTAACTTATTAGATGTGAGATCAGAAACACATTTTACAAGTTCTTCAAGTTTTCATTTGCTCATTATGAAATGGGACAAACATATCTATACCATACGGTTGTTTGTAGGATCAAAAAAGTTATTAAAGGTAAAGCCATACAAAGAGGCAGTCAATAAATGTCACTTCTACAGCGTGCCTTTCTTCTTTACTTATTTCTCTCATTTACATCTCATGACATATTCATTCGCTATGTATTTAGTGAGCAACTTCTACCTGCCAAGCACCATGCTAGGCCAAGGACACAGTGAGAAGCAAAACTAACGGGGAGCACATCCCATGGGGCTTATTTCCTCGTGGAACACTTAAACTCTAAACAAACAAATGTAAGAAGGTCTAGACATGTTTCTACTTTTTAAATAGGGCAGGAAATGGTAGCTCCAAAATTCCTAAGTAGGAAGAGCTTAGAGGCAGTCTGGGAGGAATGGAGACTCACATGAAGGATGCATGTGCAAGGCATGCCAGCTTTTACTAAGACTCTATGTTCACGGGGGTGAGGAGGAGTCATGCCCCCTCATCCCACACCTGCCAACTCATCTGACAGAGACTACCACCTTCTGCCTAACCTGGATGGTCTAGGCTACTGCAGGCCTTTCCCTGCAGTGCTGTGCTTTAGACTGACTGCCCTGACTGGAAAACGGGTGCAAAGGAGGCTCCACCTCTTCTCATGTGCCTGTCCACAGGTCCCAGATCTCTTTCTAAACCAGCTCCCAGGTTCCCATGCTGATCAAGTTTTTCTGCCCTGGCTCTGCATGACAAGACCCAAACCAGCTTCCTTCTACTAGCATAGCATGGACTCCTCCCACTCACTTCCCGTTACTGAGTTAGCCACCCATTTCTTCATTTAGTATGAGTGACAAACCCCCTTTCTTTTTTATTTCCTATGTGTTGGATTTTCCAATTTGGAAGAGAATTATGAGTTATAATTCTGTTCAGTTTTTTAGGCCACCAAATACATTTTATATCATTTATCTCATCAAACTCTTACAATAACCAAGAAATGTGGGTACTATTACTCCTATTTTAAAGATTAAAAAAATAAATCTTCGGGACCAGCAGTTAGTGTAATGGTTATGTCGCTGGACTCCCACATAGTCGACAGTGGTTCGCATCCCGGACCCGGTGGCTTAAAACTCACGCCGGGCGCGTGTGCGTGCGTGCCCAAGATCCCGAGAGGAGAATGGAGGAGAAGGGATTGTGGCGTGGCCATCCCCCCTGGGCGGTGATTTCTCGCTTTCTGTCTCTCTGTCTCTCTTTGTATGTCTGGCTAGCACACACGCACTACAGCAAAAACCTCTCAAAAAAATTTAAAAAAAAATAATAAATCTTCAAGAGATTAATATGTAGAAATGGTCTTTGACTCCAAGTGTTTTTCCAATTATCCCCAGATTGAAGAATTACCACAAATACTCTACAAACTAATTCATATACTTAATAGAATATAAAAATAACAATGCAATCATCCAACTGATACGTGCACTGGAATTGCTTTTATTTTTTTTTTTTGCTAGTTATTTGTTTCTAAGCACTTTACCATCTTCTATTCTACAGAAGCAATTAAGTCTAAATTTTGAAAAGTGATATCTCAACTAATTTATCCCTTCTAGAGGGTTATCTAGCCATACATTTTCTGAAGCACCTAGGTAGGACTAAGGACTTTGTAAAAGTAATAGAGTACAATTATTACCACATACATCAAGTCTTTGTGTCTGTATTATATTTATTTACTGGCAAGCCTTTTTCCCCAGTGTCAGCATTATATCTTTAATACAGCTTCAGAAAAGAATTGTATTCTCCTTTGACTCATACATCACTAGCAAAATTACTATCAAAGATTCAATTCTCAAGTACAAGCACAAGAAAGTTCTACATTTTAGCATATAGCAAGCCCATCCATTTCTTTTTCTGATTTTTTTTTCACAAGCCCATCTATTTCAATAACGATTCTCCAACATTGATGTATTTTTATTAGGACAAGCCAAGTCATTAGATCTCGTAAATTCTTGTATCATATTATTAGGCAGTATTTTCCTCTTAAATCCTCAACTACTACCTTACATCAGAAAATCAGTAATGACCAGTTTGGGGGGTCTTATTAAAATATTTTCTTTTTTATTATTTATGATAGAGCACATGCGCACATGCACAAACACCCATGCATAAGACGGAGAGGAAACCCCTCCACAGGACTTGGTCCCACCACAGTCCCCTTTCTCCAGTCCTAGCCGGTCATGATCCTGGTCAAACACGCACACTCCAACACACTCAGCGTGTTTTCAGGCCAACCAGGCCAGGGATTTGAACTGCAGTCAACATGTGGCTTCCAACTCTGCAGTCTGGTATGCTACTGACTATGCCACAGAGGGTAGGCCAGTAGTGACCAATTTTAAGACAGCTTTTTAAATGATGAATAACTTTGAAATTGACATCTCACTCTCAAGGTGGAAAGACCTTAGCAAACTCAACCAAGAAGACTCCCATATTGTCATCAGTCAAGTATCTTGGGACATCGTCCACTGTTTTATTCTCTCCTACCCTAGTAAATATCCAGTAATATAGCATATTCTAAGCATTACAATATAATGACTATCTTAGACTGTCTGGGATGTCATAACAGAATGATAGACAGGTTGGCTTAAAAAACAGGCATTTATATCACAATTCTGGATGCTGGATCACGATGCCAACATGGTCAGGTTTTGGTGAGGGCTCTGTTCCTGTTTTACAGATGGACACCTTCTTTCTGTGTCCTCACACAGAGAGAAAACCAATTCTCTGGTCTCTTCTTACATGGGCACTAATCTTACCCTATCTGCCAAACTTCATCTAAACCTAATTACCTCCCAAAGGCCCCATCTCAAATACCATCACTTCAAGGTTAGTTAGGGTTTCAACTTATGAGTTTTAGGCGGACACAAACATTCAATGCATAAAAAATGCTCTCATCACCTATGCTGTAATCTGCCCAAAATACCTTAAATTGCTGGCAATATTGCTGGCTATGTATGACCTAAACATACCTGAATATCACTCTGCTTATAATGTCAACAAAAAGCCAGGGTGAGATTATGGGGGGAGGCAGGAAAAGGGAATACATACCATAGTAAAAAGAATAAACTAAGTATGAGTCTCAGGACCTGGCATCTTGTAGAAGCTCTGCCAGATTCTGTGGTCTGAAACAGCCTCATTTCCTTGGACTGTGCCTTGTCTACCATAAAAATGAATAAGGCAGGATGAGTTCCAAAGTATCATGAGCTTTACTAAATAAGTAATGAGTCTATGATTGTATGAGTAATGCATATCCTGGCATTATTTTTTTTAATACCGTAAACATCTTTGAGAAAAACCATAGGAGGAAGAATTGATGTAAACAAAGCAGAGCACTGAAATAGTCATCTTGCTGACTTTCCTATTTCCTTTTTTTTTTAGAGATTTTTGCTATAGGACATGTGTGCTTGCCAGAAAGACAAAGACAGAAAGTGAGAAATCACCCCCCGAAAGGGATGGCCACACCACAATCCCTTCTCCTCAACTTGCCTCTCAGGATCCTGGGCGCGCACACACACACACACACACGTGCCTGGCATGAGTTTTAAGCCTCCAGATCTGGGACTCGAACCGCAGTTGACTCTATGGGAGTCCAGTGACATAATCACTATGTCATCTGCTGGTCCCTCTCTTTATTTCTACTGAGAGGAGGTTAAGCAATCAACAAAGCTTTTCCATCTAGAAGATACTAACGCCTTACTTAACCTATAAAATGGGAATATATAAACAACAGTAATCATGATGCTTGCCCTTTATTGAGTGCCCACCCTTTGCTAGGCACTTTCTAGACTTAGCTCATATAATCCTCAAACAATCCTGCAAAGCAGACCTCAGTATTTCCTTCTTCTCTATGCTCCAATCACACTAGCCTTCTAATGTCCCTGGATACTCCAAGCTCACCCATTGTCTCCTGACTCATCAGGGTCTGGCTTCCTCTCATCATATGGGTCTTTTATCAAATGTCACATGTCCTCCAAGAGTCTTCTCTAGTCACTCTGGCTAAAGCACCAACTGTGCCTTTACCACCTTCATCTCCTAACCCAGTGTCCTATCTTCTTCATATCACTTACCACTACGTGAGATTCTTTTGTTACTTTTATATTTTCTCTCTCCATTCCCATCACATCTACGGTGTATGCCTAGAGATGCAGGTACTCAGCTTGCCCACAGCTAAGTCCCCAGAACATGGAACAGTGCCTGCTTCATTAATATCTGTTGAATGTATCAGTGTCACCCCCCACTTTACAAATACAGAAACCAAGGCCTGGAAAGGCTGGACAACTTGCCTAATGCTTCATACTAAGTTCGTAGAGCTAGGATTCAAATTTAAGGTCGCCTAGTCTCAACATATGTATTTTTTCCCATGTTACTCAAATCCACAGGAGTCTAAATATTTTCTACAAGCTTTGTTTTCAGTTTGACATTTCTGCTTTATGACTATCTATAAATAGAAAAGTAAGCATGTTCAGAATGATGCAGACCACCTTAGAAATAAAGACTGCTCCACAGCATCATGGCCTCTGTTGATATCTGAGCTTGCCCAGGAGTTAACACTGTCTCATAAATGAGGCTTTTCCCTGAGCGAAGACTAAATGGTGTCATGCCATGCTGTGAGCAGCGGAAGTTTTACAATAGTTCAAACAGAGAAAATGGTGCAAGAATTGAACCATCACATGACTCAGGATGATTTAAACACACCAAATGAAAACAAACCTGTGTTGTAGCATCGAGCGCCATGGTGCAGCAAGCAGCATTGTCTGGAAATTGTCCCTGGAGCTTACTCTGGGGCACACAGATTACAAGTTGTAAGTCAGCTGGAACTACCTCCACCAACAGGGAGGTTGGTGCCCAAATCCAATTCCACAGGACTCTCCATATCCCCAAGTAGCTGGTTTCCCAGATGGCACATGCACTCACCAGAGAGTAAGAGAGAGAGGGAAAGCAGGAGAGCACTCCCTGGTGAGGCACGGTCACACCACATTCCCTTCTCTTCCATTTCTCCATCCAGCCAGGAGCTGGGGCACACATGTGTACATGCCTTGCATGTTTCTGCCCAGTGGGACTCGAACTGCACTGTCAGCCTCATTGGATCTAGCTCCGTTAACCACTAGACCCCGGGACCAGCACCCAGACAATTCTTGTAATATTGGATCCACATCCAGATATCCTGAGTGTTTGCCTAGTATATAAGTGCTGTTTCTGACATAATCACTTTTTGTGTTTATACCATAGTAACATACAACAGGAAAGGCAGGTAGCATGGTGGTTAAGGCACTGGATTCCCACATGGCCAACCAAGGTTTGAGTCCCTGACTCGTGGGCTTGAAAATCACAATGGGCTCTTGTGCCTGTGTGCCCAAAATCCCAGGAGGAAAATGGAGAAGGGATTGAGGTGTAATCAACCCCTCTCCCACGGGGTGATTTCTCACTTTCCCCCTCACTGTCTCTCTCTGGCCAGTGCACAAGCCCTATAGTGAAAACCTAAATTAAAAGCTATATAATTGGCAGAAGAAGTTCTATTGATTAAAACAGACACCCACAGCACATCCAGCAAAGCCTGCTGTCCCCAATAAAGCTCCCTCCATGGTCCACCACAGGTCTTTCTTCTTGCTGAATTCCCTTGCAGGATTCTCCAATAAAGCCTATTCGCTCTTCATTCTGGCTGGCATGTGAAATTACTTTTGAGTCCCACTGCAGGACAGAGAGTAATCACGAAGGGACCCATCTTAAGTGATAGATAATAGCTATAAAGAGATTTACCCAGCACAAGTGCTACATTCATGTGATGAAAGGGATTTAGTTTTCCACAAACCAGCAGTAAGTAAATGCAGCTTTGGCTTCTGTTGGATTTATAGATTGTATGTATTTAGTTTTTAAATTTGATTTGGAGTATTATATAAGAGCTATAAATACAAAGTGTTTATATCTGCTTCTATATTCATATTTAATCTTAATCAATAGTTTAATCAAATCATTTAAATCAACAACACTAGCACGTCTAATGAGGGTTTAAAAGACATGGCTCTGTTTGAGAGTTCAGAGCTCTACTCAAGCCCAGATCAGTAACTCCAAGGCTTCAGCAAGCACATTTTTTTTTTTTTTGAGAGGTTTTTCGCTATAAGGCGCGTGCGCTCGCCAGACAGACAGAGAGAGACATAGAGACAGAAAGCGAGAAATCACCCCCCAGGGGGGATGGTCACGCCGCAATCCCTTCTCCTCCATTCTCCTCTCGGGATCTTGGGCACGCACACACACGCGCCCGGCGTGAGTTGTAAGTCACCGGGTCCGAGACGCGAACCGCGGTCGACTACGTGGGAGTCCAGCGACATAGCCATTACGCTAACTGCTGGTTCCCCAGCAAGCACATTTTATCTATCCATAGTCAGAACTACCTAAGAGATTGCATTTGGATAAAATAAAGTTTCTTGGGCCAGCCAGTCCCATGGTGGTTGAACCTGCTGGATTTCCCATGTCTGACTACATGATTCAAGTCCCAGACTTGGCAGCTTGAGAAACACGCTGAGTGCATGTGCATGTGTACCCAAAATTACAAAAGGAGGGAGAGGTGATAGTGAAGGGATTGCAGCATAACCATGTCCCGTGGTAGGGGGGATGCTTTCTCTCTCTGTCTCTGTCTCTCTCTTTCTCTCTCTCTCACCAAGTGCACACGTCCTCTGGCGAAACTGAAAAAAAAAAAATCTCTGTTGCACATAGTAGCTACTGCCTGAGGGGCATCCTGAACGTTTGGGTATGAGAAAGCCTGTGTGAGAAGGACTTTACTCACCCCCCAATATGTATTTTGAGATGACTTTCCCTCTGTGGTCATGAGTAGTTATGAGTCACTCATATCACTCACTGATCCTAGAGATTGATGGGAGAATCTCTTGAAACAAAACTTTTCATAACCCCAAAGTACTTGGACAAATTTTGGTATTATCAGCATCACAGGCTTACTCAGAGCAGGGGAAGGAACAGACATGCTACAATGCCACATCATTATCAGAGGTCTACAAATATTCCCTGAGTTTCCTTATGAAACCAAGCAGTCCCAGGTCCATTCTGTGACAACAAAGAATTCACCTGAGAAACGTAGAACAGTGTCTGGGTCTTATCAGACACAAGAACCAAACCAAAAAGTATAAAATAGAGCCTGCCCCATAGTCTAGTAGTTAGGGGGTCAGATCCCACGTAGCCAACTATGGTTCAACTCACTGACAAGGTAGCATGAAAAACAGCATGTGTGCACGCATGCGCAAAATCTCGCCAGGAGTGGGAAATGGAGGAGAAGGGATTACATGACCCTGTCTCCTTGCGGGGAAGGAGGCATACTCTCGTCTCTCTCTCTCTTTCTCTGGCCTCTGACCTCCTATCAACTTTTTTTTTTTTTTAAGCGGAAGACGAAGGATAGAGTCTGGACACTTTCTATTTTCTTTCCTTTCCTGGAGTTTGTCTAATCTACAATCCTTGGTCCCATTTCCATTTCTCTTTTGACCTGTAGGGAGCTATCGACAAGCATGTGATCACTTGGAAATTAAGTCTTAACAACTCTATCTCTAGTCGAGTTAAACTGGGTTGTTCTTGCATATGTTTTTCCATAAGCTATTTGAATTTTTAAGTTTTCCAACAAGCACAATTCATAAATTCATTTGTTATTGAGGTTCTCAATGAAACTTTTTTTTTTTGAGAGGTTTTTGCTATAGGGCGCATGCGCTCGCCAGACAGACAGAGAGAGATAGAGAGATAGAAAGCGAGAAATCACCCCCCAGGAGGGATGGCCACGCGGCAATCCCTTCACCTCCATTCTCCTCTTGGGATCTTGGGCACGCACGCACACGCACTCGGCATGAGTTTAAGCCACCGCGTCCAGGACACGAACCACGGTCGACTACGTGGGAGTCCAACGACATAGCCATTACGCTAACTGCTGGTCCCCTCAATGTAACTTTAATCCTGTGGTTTAATGAGCTGGCTGATAGCAATGTTCTGAAGATATCAAATCTCACTATTGATCCTCCCTTGGCATACAGTGTTCTCCCTGTCCCCTACCTACATATTCATTCTTCCAGGGAATTAGCTTATTAAATCAAAGTTCCAAGAAAGGACAATATTTAATCCCACTGCTGTTTTTAACCTGAAGCAAATGCAGTAATTGGTTTGTGTATAGAGAGAAATAGCAGCCAACTGTAATATTAATATATAACATGATCAAAATGCACATGTGACATGCCGTTTTAATATACTAATTATTGGTGTGTTAAACTATCTAAATATTTATCAAATATGTTAATGAGTACATGTATTTTAAGTCAAGCATCTGTTTACATTCTTTTGAGAAAAGGTTTGTGTATTGATTTCCTGTTTTGTATTAAATGAGACTAAACAGACCAGTAGAAAGCTCATAGGAACAGTTCACACACTTGAGGTAAGAACTTAAAAATTGAGCTTATATTTTATGTTTATTAAAACCATTTCCCATAAGGATTTGGAAGGGAATCGTCTGAAGAGCTGCAGCAGTTTAGTTGTTCTGAAAACTGAAGTATTAGTAAAGAAAGAAAACAAAATGCTACTAAAGAATGGAATTTAAAAGGAATTTTGAATTAAACTACAGGTGTAATTCAGGGTCTCAGTTCATGAGATTAAGACCCCATTCCAGTTTAAGTCACGACCAGAAATATGATAACAGCTTCGCGATGAACATACTTTTATCCCCTCCTCAGCCCACAAGCTTCCCTCCAGTTCCTATTCATGAGAGAGGTTCCCGGAAGAAGACTGGTGTATACCTTCTTTTAAGAGTGTATACGTATTGAGTTGTGTTTCTGAGTATTTTTTTTTTCTGTGCCCAGTAAGCTTCATATAGAAAATTAAGATGTAACAAGTTATGGTTAGGGAAGAGAAAAAGACAAAGGCAAAGCCTAGACAGAAAAATAAAAGCAAAAACAAACTCACCCAGAGAGCCCCAGGCATGGCAGCTTGGGCCAGAGATAGATTCGAGTTTGAGTGCCTGTGCAGTGTCACTGTTGTTTATGTCAACAACTGACGTAATCATTCAGGTGGATCTAACACCTGATTAACATCTAACACACGGGGAACTCTTCATGCTAAATACAGAAACTCAGGGAGTGCTCAACAGCGGTGCAGCGGGACAGTGCAACACTCCGTGAGGCTGACCCACCTGGGAAGGTTCTGGGCGTGTGTCCTAAGACCTCCCTGAGCGTGTTGGCCACATGTGTACCCGTGATCTGGGGCTGACTGAGACTGGGAGTGGTTCATGGCACCAAACCCTGTTAGGGGTGCTATATCTCTGTTTCTCTCTCTTTCTTGCTCAGAGAAGTGATAAATAATAAGCTTTTTTTTAAAAAAAGACAATGAAATTTTTGAAATAAATAAAAATTCTACTTTCTGTTTAAGTGTCCATGAGTTTATACAAAAATAGACCGTTTATTAATTCCAGAAAGTAAAAATTCAAAAAAATGGGGAAGGTACAAGGTATAATTAGAAAAGTTTTCTAATTATAGTGTAATAAGAAGAGAAATGAATAAGAAAAATATAAAACAAAATCCCTGTCACCTGGAAGTGTTTAAACTCTCTTTTGGGGGTTAGACAGTGACACAGAGGTAAAAGACAATCCTTTGTAAGGCAGACGTATATGAGAGGGTTGCCGGTTCAGGTCCAGAGACTTCCCTGAGAAAGTCAAATGTGTTAGTGCCCACACTCTAGATTGGTCAAAGATGGGGTGGATTATGGCATCAAGACCCTGTGAGGGGGTGCTGTATCCCTATCTCTGTCTCTTCCTGTGTCCCTTTCACTCATGGAATAAATAAACTCTCTCTTAACCCTTGGGTGAACAAGAAATCAAAGTGAACATTTTAACTAGGTAGGTAGAAAATAATAGTAGTGGAAATATTAAATAATTAACACACCAATGAGAGAAACGTTCATGAAGATAATTACTGAACAAAAGAAAATTTAAAAACTGAATCTTTTAATTCATGAATTGAGAAAGTACTACCCATTCAACAGAAGATAAAAAACAAATTAGTAAAGATAACATCAAAATTAATGAATTAGAAAAGAGAAAGATAAAATCAATCAGTATATTAAAAAACTAGTTCTTGAACAAAACCAAAAGTTAAAATACCTAATGTATGAGGTGAAAGAGATTGTACAAATATTTAAAACTGGATATTGGGAATATGGTCATAAATAACCGCAATCACAGAGTAAATAAAATGAAGAATACTTCATTCTACTTCATGAAAACATGAGGTTGAAAAATATGTGATTGTCATTTTTATAGGTCAAAGTAGTTCAATATTGGCAGTTTCAAATGGCTCAACCTACTATCTTTGAAAATCGAGATTCAATAAACAACATTCAAGAATATAGAAAAACATGGGGCAGCAGAAACACAACCAGTTTGTGTTCCAAGACCTCCTGTGCCCACTGGGCACACGCACACCCATGCTCTGGTGGGCTGAGACTAGAGGTAGGTTGCAGTATGAAGACGCTGTTGGAGGTATCTCTCTCTCTCTCTCTCTCCCCTCTCTCGCATAGAAGAAATAACTTTAAATAACTTCATTTTCATTTCTATTTAACTGTCTAGAGGTTTACACACACAAAAAAAGAGACCACATATTAGCCCATAAAGAAATGACTATTTTTCTTAGTAAACTTTTTTTTTCTTTTTCTTTTTTTTTTTTTTGGAGAGATTTTCGCTATAGGGCACATGCGCTCGCCAGACAGAGAGAGACATAGAGATAGAAAGTGAGAAATCACCCCCCAGGGGAGATGGTCACGCCGCAATCCCTTCTCCTCCGTTGTCCTCTCGGGATCTTGGGCACGCACGCACACGCGCCTGGCATGAGTTTTAAGCCACCGGGTCTGGGACGCGAACCGCGGTCAACTATGTGGGAGTCCAGCAACATAGTCATTAAGTTAACTGCTGGTTCCCTTAGTAAACTTTTTTTAAAAAGAATATGGCAAAAGATATTTAAAATTGGCCAACAGGTAGCTCCAAAAGCTATGTTATGCTAAATGATGAAATGTTGGCTGTGATAGGTCCCCTTTATCATCAGGGATATATTCCAAGACCTCCAGAGGATGCCCCAAATCATGACCAGTATCGAACCCTACATACTATGTTTTTGCTCATATAGTCGTACCTATGATAAACTTTAATTTATAAATTAGGTACAGTAAGAGACTAACAATAAGAACTAATAATAAAATAAAACTATTGTAAACATACACTGTAATAAAAGTTATGTGAATGTGTCTTCTTTCTCTCCCTCTCAAAATATCCTCTGGTACTAGATTCACTTATTTTCAGACTGTGGTTGATAGCAGATAACTGAAAGCGAGGAAAGTAAAACTGCAGATAAGGAGACTACTATAACTCCATTAAAGCCAAAAAGGAGTAAGACCATGATGCCCACTGGCTTCACTAGAAAGAATTTCCTGTAAGTTTTAACCAATACAATTAGTAATCAGGATAATAGTTCATGTGTATTGGATGCTAGTGCCAGGCACTATTATAAATGTGTTGTACATATTATCTCATTTTATGTCCTCAATAATCCTATGAAATAAGTACTATTATTATTCCCTGTCCACAAAAACAGAGTGGTTGAGTAACTTTTCTTAGGTCACAGAGGTAAAAAGTGACAGAGTTAGAATCTGAACCCAGGCAGACTCACTGCAGGGCTCACAATCTTAAATATAGCCCTTGCCTGCTGTGCTCACAACATAAAGAACTAGAGGGCAGAATCAGAAAGGCACATACAAATCATATAAGATTTTACATGTGAGGCCATGCCATGGTGGTGCATGGTAGAAGGCCATGGCATGATGCTCAGGCCATATGAGAGCTCTTAGTTTGGCTCCTGAGTCAATTTGAACACACTGAACACATCCGTACACACCCCAGATCCTGGCTGGCTAGGATTCTGAGGAAAAGGTTCACGGCATGGTAAGACCTGTTGGGAGTACTTATCTCTGTTTCTCTCTCTCTCTTCTTTTTCTCATGAAAGAAATAAATAAAGTAAACTTTATTTTAAAGTCTTAAACATTTGGGACCAGCAGGTGGCGCGGTGGGTAAGGCACTGGATTCCCACATGGCTGAGTACATAGTTTAAGTCCTGGACCCAGAGGCTTGGAAAATACGCCAGGTGTGTGTGTGCGTGTGTGCCCAAAAATCCCAAAAGGAGAATGGAGGAGGAGAAAGAATTGCAGTGTGTCCATCCCCCCAGAGGTTGGTTTATCATTTTCCCTCTTTCTGTCTCTCTCTAGTGAGCATGTGTGCCCTCTAGCCAAAAAAAAAAAAAAAAAGGTACACATTTAAGAAGTCTGTTGTAAACTATTAGAAGTAAAAAGAGTATTCATATATGTGGCTGATTACACTAATATACCAAGACCAATGGTTTTCCTATATACAAAATCAGATGGGTAAGTACTCATATATATCCATTCATCCATGGAGTGTGAGGAAAGGGAAATGAAATGTTTAATCATTTAAATGCATGTATTATATAGTTTGGTGATCATCCTTTAAAAATGTATACATATTATACGTTTACAGTAGCAACACAAAAATATTTTCTGTTTCTAGGTTTTTACCATAGGGTGCATGTGTTTCCAAAAGAGAGACAGAGAGAAGTGAGGAAACCATCCTCCATGAGGGATGACCGTGATGCAATCACTTGTCCTGCATTCAGGGAGTTTTAGGGCATGCACGCACACACACCTGGGTGATTTTCAAGCCACACAGTCTGCCATGTGGGAGTCCAGCACCTTAACAACCAGACTACCTGCTGGCTCCAAGATTTTTAAAATCACTAGGAATATATTTAACTTAAAGTCATCAGACCCTTCCTTGAGTAAATCTTGTATGTCTCCCAAGATCCATAAAATATTTTAATAAATAGAAACACATACCCTATTCTTAGATCAAAAGCTTAAAGATATCAATTCTACTTGGATTAATCTACAAATTTATGAGCTATCAATAAAAATAACTGAAAAGCCTTTTTTTTTTTTTCTTTTTGATGTTCAAATACAGGACAAGTTGCAGGGTTTTAAGATCATTCAGAATTTATGGGAACCAGCAGTTAGCGTAATGGCTGTGTCACTGGACTCCCACGTAGTTGACCGCGGTTCGCGTCCCAGACCCGGTGGCTTAAAACTCACACCGGGCACGTGTGCGTGCATGCCCAAGATCCCGAGAGGAGAATGGAGGAGAAGGGATTGCGGCGTGGCCATCCCCCCTGGGAGGTGATTTCTCGCTTTCTGTCTCTCTGTCTCTCTCTGTCTGGCAAGCGCACGCGCCCTATAGCGAAAACCTCTCCTAAAAAAAAAAATTTTGGTGTATGTCATTCAGTAATGAAGTCCATTCCTTGCTCTATAATATATCAAATTAGTGCAAAATAAGTTCTGCTTTACCCACTAAAGTTTCACAGAACTTTTTACAATATTCTATGCAGTAAAGTATGACCTGGTCTACAACATGATTGATTCATGAACACATTTTCAGTTTCCTTCATGTAATCATAGGCACTGAGTATAATAACCATTTTTCCAGCAGGGGGCTCTCTCACCATTAGAAGTACATAGACGGAAAATGTTTTTAAAAATTATCTCTCAATTGTTCATTCATTTACTCAATCATTGAAATATCACTGAGTCCCTACTAAATCCCAAACTCGATGTTCTTTCCTAGTGATATAGTAGAAAGACTTTTGTTCTCATAGAACTTAGAAGCTTATATCTGATTTTGGGATCCCTCTACTAGAAATAATCATTGTTTTCTAAGTAAAAGCTATTATTACTAGAACATTCCCTTGGGGCGGGGGGAGATCTTAGTACTTTGGAAAAAGTTTGAGTACTCATTAGATTTGACTCTGTTCTGAGAGGACTGAAGAATGTCTTCCTTCCTGCCACTAAAAGAGAAATTGCCTCTGTTCCTTCGATAGCTTCTCCTGAGAGCCAGCTAATGCTGGATTCTGAGAATAAATGAGTAATCCAGAGGTAGAAGTTTCCTGTGCCAGCAATTTCAAATTTCTAGGCTTAGAACCTATTATTCTAAGGGCAATGAGAGAATTAGAAACGATATTCAAGATGCAGAGACTAAAAACATCATCTAGTACAATGGTGACACAAGAATCAATTCAAGAAAAATCAAAATTTTTCAGAACACATTTTTGTTTGCATTTCAAATGAAACTGACATGGCTGTGTCTTATGGAGGAAAATTATCCTTACAATTTGGATTATCCACTTCAATAAATTTTAAAATATGAATGAGATTAGTACTGTTTAATGAATCACAAAAACATTAACATCTGAATATTCAAGAGGTAAAGCATGGACAACTTTCAGTCTTTCTTGCTAACATTTCAGGCCAAAATGCAACTCAAGAGCCAAGACATGTACATTACTGATCTAATAGTCAACCACCTTATTTGCAGATTGGATATCTAGAGCCCAAAAGGGATGCAGGATGTGTCCGTGTCATAGTAAGTTCTCGGGGCTATTTTTTTTTTTTTTAGACTCAGTTCTTAAAGGTTGTTTAAAAGGTTGTAAAATCAGAAGGCAGAAGGAACAAGAGGGAGGCCTAAACTGCTCAGCTTAAGTTCATCAGGGACCCTCCCAACCCCCAGCACAGCCTGCTATGGGGGAGGAAGGCTACTCTGGCCTTCCTCCAACCTCCAAGATCCAACACCTGGTTCCTGTAATCCCAGATATTGAAGAAATAGAAGGTAGAAGCTGCTGCTGCCCCACGTGTGCAGATGCCGTTCTTTCCCTTACCCATCCAGGATCAAGAAGGAGGCCCAAGCTGCTGGGTTATGCTCATCAGGGATCCCACCCAACCTTCTCTGGGGGAGCAGGGACTACTCTGGTCTGCTGTGATGTACTCTACCATCTTATATTCTACTTACCCAGTTCAACCTCCATCCACATTGTGAGCAGAAAGGTTTGGGCATACAGGAAGCAAACACCTGAGGACAGGAGATTTTGAAGGAATTCTCTCCCCACAACCCCCTTAGCAACTCCCCTCTCTGAAAACCTAAACCCAAAACTCCTACTGTGGATTCTACACTCCCACCCACAGCGGAGGAGCAAAACTGGCACAAAGCTAACACACACCACAGGAAAGAGCACCAGCACGCAGCTGCAGAAACATACTCCACAGAAGTTGGAAGAATTGAATATATTACCAGATGAATAAAATAATCAACGCAGAGCCTCTAGAAATAAGAGGAAACCAGAAAATGCCTCCTTCAAAAGGGAACATAATAACTCCTCACCAACCATGGATAAAACACAAGAGATTGCAGAAATGTCAGAAAAAGAATTCAGAGTACTCGCTGTAACAAAACTCAATGTGATGCAAGAGAAAACAGACAACCGATGCCAGGAGATGAGAAAATCCTCCCGTAACTTGAAGGAGGAATGCCATAAAGAAATATACACTGAAAAAGAATCGAACAGAACTTCTGGAAATAAAGAATACAATGTGGGAAATCAAAACCTCCCTCAAACGTATCAAGAGCAGTCTAGACCACACAGAAGAAAGAATTTCTGACCTTGAAGACAAAGCCTCTGATTGAGTCCAAGCAACCAAAAAGAAAGGAAGAATAGCCATTAAAAAACAGAACAAAATGCAGGAAATCCTAGACACCATTAAACAACTAAATATCTACATAATAGGTATGCCAGAAGGCAAAGAGACAGACAAAGGAATAGAAAATCTCTTTTTTTATACAGTAGCTGAAAGTTTTCCAAATTTAGAGAGGCATGTGTACATCCAAATCCAGGAGATAGAAAGGACACCAAATAGATATAACATAAGATCCTCTCCAAGGCATATCATAACCAAACTGGTAAAAATCAAAGACAAATATTCTAAAAAGTGGCAAGAGAGAAATGCCAAGTGACTTATGAAAGTTACCCCCATTAGACTAGCATTGGACCGCCCAACTGAAACAATACAGGAAAGGAAAGAATGGGAGGATAAATTTAAAATGTTGAAAGAAGAGAGAAAAAAGGAGCAACAACGAAGAACCTGCAACTGCAGAGATGGAAGGATCAGCAGGCAGGCACACGCCAAGCTGCCCAGCCTGAGCTCATCAGCAAGGATCCCCACCCAGCCTGCCATTGGGGAGGAGCTGCTCTCTAGCCTTCAAGAACCAAAATCTGGTTCCTGCAATCCTAGAGAAAGAAGGAGCAACAGGGAGACCCTGCAGTCCCAGAGAGAGAACGTAGGGGCTGCTGTCCCACTTGAGCTGATGCCATTCTTCCCCTCACCTATCCAGGACAAACAGGCCGGTCCAGGCAAAGCCACTCAGCTTGAGCTCATCAGCTGGGACCTCTCTGCCTAGCCAGCTACTGGGGAGGAGGGTCTCTCCAGCCCACAGGGTGCACTTTGTGTACCATCCTACATTCTACCTGTCAGTGCAACCTCCATTCACATCGGGAGCAGTTAGGTTTGGGTTTACAAGAACCAAACACTTGAAAATAAAAGACTCTGAAGGAATTCTTCCCCATAATTCCCCTAGCAGTAAAAGGAGAGAAACTTCCCTCTGAATACCTGAACTTTAAATTATTGTGGATTCCACACTCCCACCCACAGTAGAGGAAGGAAACTGGCACGAGTTTACACATATCATAAAGAAGTGCAGGTGCACACAGTAACAGAAATATACTCCAAAGATGTAGGAAGAAGTGGGTATTCCACCAAATGATTAGAAAGCAAAGCAGAGCACCAAGAAATAGAAGAAAATCAGGAAATACCTCCCCCTCAAAGGATCATAACTAATCACCAACAATAGATAAATACAAGAGATCACAAAAATGTCAGTAAAAGAACTCAGAATATTCATTGTAACAATACTCAACAAAATGCAAGAGAAAAAAAGAGAACTAATCATAGGAGATAAGAAAATCCATCCATGGGACCAGCAGTTAGCATAATGGCTATGTCACTGGACTCCCATATAGTCGACCGTGGTTCGAGTCCTGGACCTGGTGGCTTAAACTCATGCTGGGCGTGTGTGCGTGCATGCCCAAGATCCTGCGAGGAGAATGGAGGAGAAGGGGTTGCGGCATGGCCATCCCTCCTGGGGGGATGATTTCTCACTTTCTGTCTCTATGTCTCTCTCTGTCTTTCTGGCAAGCGCACGTGCCCTATAGCAAAAAAACCCTAAAAAAAAAAAAAAGAAAATCCATCCATGACATGAAGAAGATTTATCCATTATATGAAGAAGGAACTCCATAAGGCAAACACAGTGAAAAATAATCAAACAGAACTTCTGGAGGTAAAGAACAAGTTACAAGAAATCAAAACCTCTCTTGAAAGTATCAATAGCCAATTAGACCATGCAGAAGAAAGAATCTCTGACCTTAAAGACAAAACCTCTGATTTAGTCCAAGCCACTGAAATGAAAAATGAGGACAATATACAGGAAATCCTAGACACCTTTAAATATCCAAATATCCACAAAATAGGTATTCCAGAAAGTAAAGAGACAAGCAAAAGCATAGAAAACATTTTTGATAATATATTAGCTGAATACTTTCCCAATTTAGAGACACATGGACATTCAAATCCAAGAGATACAAAGTACATCAAATAGATATAGCATAGGAAGATACTTCCAAAGTATATCATAGCCAAATTGGTAAGAAATCAAAGACAAAGAGAAAATTCTAAAAATGGCAGGAGAGAAATGCTAAGTTGTTTACAAATGTTACCCTATGAGACTAACATCAGATCTCTCAACTGAAACGATGCAGGCAAGGAAAGAACGGGAAATATAACTAAAACTCAGAAAGAAAAGCATGTTCAGCCAAGAGTACTATACCCAGCAAGATTATCCTTCAAATGGGAAGGAGAAATACTGGGTTGCCAGAAAAGTCATGATGTATTTTTTTATTTTTCATGTAAAAATGTGTCATGACTTTTCTGACAACCTAATGAAATTATTTCCAGATAGACAAATGTTGAAAGAATTCACCACAATGAAACCAGCTCTTCAAGAAATACTTAAGAAACTACTATACCTGGAAAGCTAAAGAGTTCTTATAAGAACTCACAGTGTGTGAGTAAAAGTATTTTTTGTTCCCTTTATCTTCCCAATGAACTATTGTTATGTATAATTTTACCTATCTCTAACTGGACCAATGATTGATACCCACAGATTTTTTTCAGATTATATTAGGTCATCAGAAAAGTCACAGTGCATTTCTGCATAGAAAAATATAGAAAAATACATCATGGCTTTTCCGACAACCCAGTAAACTCATTATCTCCCACAATCCTCTACATAGAAGTTATAAATTCTTCTTTCACTGGCTACGTTAAGATGATCTTTTTATGAGATTGTTGCCTGATTTTAAAGCAAGATGTTTTTCTTTAAAACATCTGTACTTCACTGTAAAAAATGTCATAGACAATTCAGTATATATTTGCAGAATAACCATTGGAGTGAGTTTTGAATGTACACAACATGATGTTAAATATTGAAGGTGATGATTATGTTTATATCCTCAATCTGTTTATTACACAGTGTACACATGCTGATAAAGACCATTTTGTACCCTATTAAGATGTGTAATGATTATATGTAAATGATAAATTACAATAAACATTCAAGAGGTAAATAATGATGGCGGGAAAAAAAATTTATGCCAAGAGTGTTATACCCAGAAAGATTATCTTTCAAATGGAAAAGAAAAATAAAATCAGTCCCAGATAAACAAGCACAAAGAATTCTCCAAAACTAAACCAGCTCTTCAGGAAATACTGAAGGAATACTACACCAGGAAAATTAGAGGAAAGTAAATAGAAGCAAGAGAAGAGAAAAAAAAAATAGAAAAAATAGGATGAGTCTACATACAATGATAACAACATCTATTGGCAGGATTAAATTTCCCTACTAAAAGGCTAAAAATGCAGATTCAACCATTCTACACACAATCGGGTTTAAGTACAAATTCACCAATTATTTGATAGACAATTGACTCTACAGATTTCAATTTTTATTACAATTATTCATTGTATAAAACTAGATAACAGAGGAAAAGCCCAAAATGTTGCATATAGCTAAGTCTTTCTTCAGAATGCATTTTAAAAAGGCTAAAAACCAAGAACATTGTAAAGACTGTAAGTCACCAAATCACTGACTTTACCAAACCTTTGCTTTTATACATCTCTTTCCAATTTTGTTTTGTTTTTTCTTTGCAAGGACTTACTTCTTCATACACAGTACAGTAGAATGATCTTACAAGAACTCACAGTGAATGAGTGAAAGTTTTCTTTTTCTCTCTCTTCCTAATGAGCTCTTGTTACTTACAATTTTACCAATCTCTAACTGCACCAATGATATCCACAGATCTTTATTTATTTTTTTCTTTTTTTGGAGAGGTTGTTTTTGCTATAGGGCGAGAAACCACCCCCCAGGGGGGGATGGCCAGCCACAACCCCTTCTCCTCCATTCTCTTGTTGGGATCTTGGGCACACACACACACGTGCCCGGTGTGAGTTTAAGCCACCGGGTCCGGGACTCGAACATGGGAGTCCAGCGACATAGTCATTACGCTAACTGCTGGTCCCAGGTCTTTTCAGATTATAAACTTCTATCTTCCCAGTCCTCTACATGAAAATAACAAATTCTTCTTTCATTGGCTATGTTAAGATTATCTTTGTTTTTAAAACTTCTCGCTAATTTATGAGACACTTTGTTGTCTTATTTTTAATCAATTTGTATTTCAACAAAAAGAACTTTAGAACTATATTTCACAGTAAAGAACATCATGGACAATTGAGCACATACTTTCAGAATAACCATTGTTTACAATATAATATAATGTTAGATGTTGAACGTGGTAAATATGTTAATATTCTCAATTTATTACACACTGTATACATGCTTTTAAAGGCCATCTGTACTCTACAAAGATGTGTACTGATTATGAATTATAATAAGTATTTTTTAAATGATTGTGAAATCATAGCATCTTGGAGTTAACATGAATTGTGAGAAACTGACCTAGCCCAAAGTGAAAGCCACCTCAGTAGCACCTAAAAGAATGTAATCCAAACAGTCTCAGATAGCTGACTGCCTTCCACCCTTCGAAAGGGCCCAATCCATCTTTAAGAAGTTCTCATGACTGTAAAAGTCTTACATTAGGCCCCAAAATAACTTTTCACCGTTTCTAGTTTTATAGTCTGGTTCTATAGATAGCTGCATTGCAATTTAAGAACAACCATCCTATTTACCTTATCCAAGGTAAATAGCTTCCATTTTTGGACATTTTCCAAGAAGTTTCTCATCTTAAACTAAACTCCAACCAAATCTTAAAATGTGATGCCCATTGTGAATCTGACAAGCATTAAATACAGTAAGATACACAAGATATAAAGTATGTCTATTTCTCAGAAAACATATTTTACCTATGGACAAGAAAATAAAGAATACCTCTGAGCAACAACAACAACAAATTGTCTTTCATGCCATTCCAATTTATGGAAGCCTTTTTTAAGTTTAAGCACTTATACATAAAGTAAGTACATTTGGAAAATACAAACCTAAGAAAAGCAAGACATTTCACCTATGGGATAGCAATACAAATCAACCCAAAAATCCAAACACCACCATCCCCAAATTTCCAGGTACTGGGCTCAGTGTTAACTGGGTCCCAGTGGTTCAGTAAATACTTAGAGGTTCAGGGCTCCTTGGAAATTCACCATTCTTAGGAAGTATGTCCTTCAGTTTCTAGAGCCATAACTACATAAGATTTCTGGATTCAAATAAACATACCAAGGAACCCATCAAGGAGTCAGCAATGCAAATTACTTCTATTAATAAATGATGGATATGTTCATGAAAATTAATGAGTTAAAAATACCCATTGCCATAATTTCCAATCATTTCTCGGTCCTACAACTAGTTTTACCTAATTAACCACGGGACAAACTAATCCATTGTTCTCAGTCCTACTTAAACTCTTCATGACAGTTTAAGCAGCTCAGCAGTCACTCAAAATAGCTCCAGATTGGAGTCCAGGAAGTCAAGATTAGCAGGTGCTCAGTATTTAACACAACCCCGAACAACCTACATAGATTATTTTCTGCATCTCTTTCCACCAAGAAACCAACCACGTGTTCACCTATTGTCAGAGTATCATGAGATCATTTGGGAAGCTTATAGTCACCGTATTCACTGAGTCAAAAATAGTTGACTTATGGGAACAATATGTTTGAATTAGCATTTCAGAAAATTTGGAAGTCACATTATTAACATGTATGCCAATTTGACCTTGACCATTTCAGTTTACTGAGATCCTGTTTTAACATATAAACCATTAAAATATTGCATGCATGCTCAGTTTACTTTCTTTGGAGACAGAACAGTAAGCAATAGCCAATGATATACTTAGCTCAGTTTGCTGGGTACCTTACATGAACCATGTCATCTTTGACTTCATATCAGAGCTTTTCATATATGCAATATTTTTGTTCGCATTCTGCAGATGAGGAAATCAAGTTTTATAGAAATGAATGCACTTGACTAAGGCCACTTAGCTGGGGATGACTGAATGGGGATTTGATTCCAACACTGCCTCTAGAGTTTACGGTGAGTATCACGCTTTGCAGGGTGTGCTTCTCAATAAAGAAAAGATCTGGAATATGCTGTGTCTTCCACCTGCAAGGAGTGAAAAGTACCTGGCTGGGAAGTACCTTTCCATTTTTAACAATTTCCTTCAACACCAAACCAAGTATCTATATCCACTTCCTCCTTATTTTTGAAAACTCTAAAATCTCCTTAAGCTCAGTATTAGGATCCATATCTATTAACTGTCCTGCACAGAGGAATCTTCCTTTAATAAAATTGCCCAGGTTTGATAGTCAAAAATCAGAGTTCTCGAGACCAGCAGTTAGCGTAATGGCTATGTCGCTGGACTCCCATGTAGTCGACCGCGGTTCGAGTCCCAGAGCCGGTGGCTTAAACTCATGCCGGGTGCGTGTGCATGCGTGCCCAAGATCCCAAGAGGAGAACGGAGGAAAAGGGATTGCGGCGTGGCCATCCCCCCTGGGGGGTGATTTCTCGCTTTCTCTCTCTCTCTCTCTCTCTGTCTGTCTGGTGAACGCACGCGCCCTATAGCAAAAACCTCTCCAAAAAAAAAATCAGAGTTCTAATTTCAACCTTTCCAGCTACTACTGTGGTTAAGTTATTCCCTGAAGCCTTATTCCCTCAAATCTAGAATGAAAAATAATAACAATATCAACTTCTAAAGCTGTCCTAAGTATTAAATAAGAATAGCATCAATAAAAAAAATGTAAAATCCTCTACAAATGTTATTTTTATTGTTGTATTTATTTACATGATTTTGTACTTTAGTCATAAAACATGTCATTTTGAATATTTTCATATTTCCACCTTTATTACAGTGAAGCGTAACAGATTTCAACAAAGTAAAGGAATTTTCAAATGTTAATTTTTATAGTTTGTCCAACATACAATAAAAATTCTTTTATCATATTATTCCTACCATTTTGTTTTAATTGTTCTAACAAGTACAGAGAGCAATGAATTTAGTTAGTAATTATTTCAGATTAACTTTTCTAACATGAAGCAATCAACTTTTATAATATACGTAAAGCAAGTAATAAGCATGGAAGTATGTAATTGCTTCTTAAGAAATATTTGTTCTCAATTTAGGTTTTAAAGTAATGTGGAGGACTAAATTATATTATTTTAAATGGCCTTAGTCAGGTAAAATGCTCAGTATCAGTAACAGATTAGGACGTGAAAGTATAATCATACAAAAAGGAAAATTAATTTTTAAAAGCATTGGGACTAGCAGTTAGCGTAATGGTTATGTCACTGGGCTCCCATGTAGTCAACCGCGGTTCAAGTCCCAGACCCGGTGGCTTAAAACTCACACCAGGCACGTGTGCGTGCGTGCCCAAGATCCTGAGAGGAGAATGGAGGAGAAGGGATTGTGGCATGGCCATTCCCCCTAGGGGGGGTGATTTCTCGCTTTCTGTCTGTCTGTCTCTCTCTATCTTCCAGGTGAGCACATGCACCCTATAGCAAAAACCTCTTAAAAAAAAAAGAATTTTTAAAAGCATCAAACCTTAAACTTTATCTTTATTCCATAAACCAAAATGAAGACAACAGTATATTATTGAAGCAAGATTATTAATCACATTTTATAGTATTTATATACACAGTTCAATGCACTCCATTATAACATTTTTTAAAGTAGACTTAAGCTAAATGTTTTTCTTTTTTGGAGAGGTTTTTGCTATAGGGCGTGTGCGCTCGCCAGACAGACGGAGAGAGACAGAGGGACAGAAAGTGAGAAATCACCCCCCGGGGGGATGGCCACGTCGCAATCCCTTCTCCTCCATTCTCCTCTCAGGATCTTGGGCACGCACGCACATGTACCCAGCGTGAGTTTAAGCCAACGGGTCTGGGACACAAACCGCGGTCGACTACATGGGAGTCCAGCGACATAGCCATTATGCTAACTGCTGGTCCCCTAAATTTTTTTCTTATAACCAAGAACTAAAATTTAGATGAGTTCATTTTGATCCTAAAATTTTTCGTCTGTATCTTTGTATTGTATGTCTAAAAAAAAAAAATGATGTTTAGGAAATATTATCCCATTTTTACCTGCAAAGCCCTTTCCAGCGCTTACATTTCTGCTCCACGTGTGTATGGGTACCTTATCCTCATCTCCTCCACCTTTAACCAGCGCTGAACTATAATTGCAGAATTCCTTTACTCCAAAGTTTGTTGTTATTTGCCGTGTGGCCCTCCCAGTACTCCCTATTCTATTCTAGCTGCAGCTCGGCTATTTGCCTGTGCATTCAATTACAGCCACTCCTCACTAACAACCTACCTGTTTAATGACTGCTCCTACTTACTACCTGATCTCCAGCACAGGGAATCCCTTTTCTCAGTCTTTGTCTCATCCTGCAGTCACCTAGTATTCACTACAGAAGGCATTTTCAATCATGCAAGACTACATATGTTGTTTATAAATGTACTTTACTGTGCACCCATAATAATATTCAAAATAAATTTTTAAAATTATGCTAGATTTATATTATTGTGTTATGGTATGTCTTGTCATTTTCTGGTGCTTATCTAATGAATGTTTTTTCTATGGATAGAATTATATTATTCTAATGTGGTGTCACGTGATATGTGTTAGTATCATAACCTATGGTGCCATGACATATCCCAAGACACTCATGTTTAAGCTCTTCATTAATGCACCAATACAGTAAAGGAACTTGGTCATTAAGCGAGGTGTGCCTGTATCTTTGAAACAAACTTCTCCCTTCATGGAACTTATGAGAGGCCTGGCAGACACGACATTAGCAATCTTCATCCTCAAAAAAAAAAAAAATCTAGCTTTGAAAATAGTTTTCGAATGCTCCCTGTCCAAACACAGAGATGCCAGGTGGTTCTCAGGGCAACCATTTGTGCATGTGTTCATTCATTTAGAAATGGTTTAGCAAAGTGTTAAAAGTAGAGTCTCTGGAACAATATTCCATTCCCATCTCTGTCACTTATTAGCTGACCCTGAATGATTTAACCCCTCCAGTCCTCAGTTACTGCAACTATAAAACAGAAAATAGTTGTACCTATTTCATAGAGATTCTATAAGAAGTAATTGAGTTAATATGTGCAAAATATTATGCAGTGCCTGGGAACATAGCAGATGTCCAGTGTATTTCCTACTATTATTACTATCATCTGTTTATAATTCATTCACTAAATATTTACTGGTTTCTACTGGAGCCTTAAGCTAGACATTATAATACAACTTTGAGCAAACAAATAAGAAGTAAACAGCCTTGGGGCAGGTGCATAGTGGTTAAGGTGCTGGACTCCCACATAGTTGACCGTGGCTCAAGTCCTGAACCCAGCAGCTTGAAACTCATGCCAGGCATATGTGTGTGCATGCCCAAAATCCCAAGAGGAGAATGGAGGAGAAGTATTGTGGTGTGGTCATCCCCCCGGTGGGGGGTGGAATTTCTCACTTTCTGTCTCTCTGCCTCTCTCTGTCTCTCCAGCAAGCACACACACCTTACAGCAAAAATCTCTCAAAAAAAAAAAAAAGGGCAAACAGCCTTTGTGGAATCTACAGACTAATTAAATAATTTCACAAATACATGATAACAAATATGACATAAATGCATAACTTCTGCCCTAAAAATCTGAGGCCTACCTACCAGATCTTAATGCTTGCAGTTTCTCTATTTTTCTCAGGTGACAGGAAAGTGTCAGTCTGGTTACTACAGTCAATGAAATAGTACTGACTTGTCTGAATGATTCTGGACCTGTTTCCAAGAAAAGGCCTGGGTCCCACTCTCTCCCATTTTGTTATTTAACAGCTCTGTTAAACAGCACAACCCACATCTCATTTCAACATCATCTTGCTGTCCCTTGGAAACTCTGCCTTTGCCACAATTGCTCGACAGCTGTGGTCCTCTTGGCCCTGCGACTTGCATAGCAGTTGAGTCTCATTGTTTGGCGTATTACTGCAGATTCTCCTGCTCTGAGATGTTCCATGGTCCTGTCCCATTTAGTACCCAAACATTAGAATATCTGCTTCTGGGTTTCAACGCCTCCTCTACTACTTACTAGCTGTGTGAGTGTCATGGTTTGGATGATGGTTTGTCCACCAAAAGCTCATATGGAATTTGGTCCACAGTCTATTGGTGTTGGGAGGCGCTGAGGGCTAGTGGAGGGTGACTGGTGACTGGATTATAGTTATTTGACTGTAGGGGCACAGGCCTCATGAATGGATTATTGCTTACTCATAAGAGACAGAGTGAGTTCTAACTCTTAGGGGAAAGGATTAATTCTTACAAGAATAGGTTATTACAAAAATGGCTGTCTCCATGTTGCTGTCTCTGCATGCACCTGCCATCTTCTCTGCTTCTGTCAGCTACAGTAATGCCAGCCCTAAGCCTCTGGATTTTCCGGCCACCAGAATCATGAGTCAAATAAACCTCTATTTCCTTATAAATCACCCAATCTTGTGTATGTCTTTTAGCAACCCAATAACAGACTAAGACAGTGAGTTTTACCAAGTTACTCGAACTTTCTCAGCCTTTGTCATTTTGCATATAAAATGGAAATAAAAATATGTATACCATAGAGTTCAGTGGCTTAAATAAAATAGAACCTCTTAAAATAGTTTACAGTATTTAATAATAAATACATTCGTTCACACAACCATATTTATCACTAAGCACCAAGGATATTTATCAATCATTTATGATTAAGCATTGGGGAAACAATGGTTTAAAAAAAGACATAAATTATTTCTGCTGTTGTGAAGACTATGTACTATTGGGAAAGGCATCTGAAAGTAAAATAATGTAAATTATAATAAGAACTACATAGAAAACAATAAAAATTTCCAGACTGAGAAAAAAGAGGGACTTACTATAGGTAGAGTGATTAAGAAAGGAAGAGAAAATGAGGCAGCCAAAAGAGGGGACATGCACAAAGACTCTGAGGCAGGAAAGATGAGCTTGTTTGACCATGAACGACCACTGTTGCTAGAGCCTAGTGAGCCAGGGTTAGAGAAGCACAAATAAGGTTAGAAAGATGAACCTTCTGGGAACCAGCAGTTAGCGTAATGGCTATGTCGCTGGACTCCCACGTAGTCGACCGCAGTTCGAGTCCTGGACCCGGTGGCTTAAAACTCAAGCCGGGCGCGTGTGCGTGCGTGCCCAAGATCCCAAGAGGAGAATGGAGGAGAAGGGATTGCGGCATGACCATCCCCTCAGGGGGTGATTTCTCGCTTTCTGTCTCTATGTCTCTCTCTGTCTGTCTGGCAAGCGCACGCGCCCTATAGCGAAAATCTCTCAAAAAAAAAAAAAAAAAACAGAAATATGAACCTTCTAGGCCTTCGTAGAAAGTGTTTGGCAGTTTGCTTGCATTCTAATTCCTGCCCCTCCTTCCACTCTCCACAGCCCCAGGTTTTGTGTTTTAAATATCAGACAGCTGCAAGAGCACAAAAATCTTATCAACCTCCAATTTAAGAATTACTCTTCTTGTTACTGATCTAGTTTTTCATGGTTAGACAGGAGTGAGGGAAAGATGGCTGTGTAATATACATAATATTCTTCTGTTTTCTTCCTTCTCTCTCAATGTTGGCAGCTCTGGGGCTCAGTCCTGTCTGTGTGCTTTCCCTAGATGTATCCTTCAGGTCCATGGCTTTTGAAGACATTTACATCCAATGATTCCCAATTTTTATCTCCAGCTCTCACCCCACTGAGCTCCAAATGCAACTGAGACATCCACTTTGCCTTACTATTTGAGTGTCAAATAAACACCTCAAATTGAATATGATCTGAAGAGGACCTTTCATTTTTGCCCTCCAAGTTTATTCTTCCCCAAGTTGTCCCTGTCCCTCCCACCATCCAATCTCTAGTTCAGATTAAAACTGTAAATATAATCCTTGACTCCTCCTTTTCTCATGCCCTTCTGTATGCAGTCCATCAAGTCTGGTCAGCAATACATCTAAAATCAATCCTTTGTGTGTCTATTTCTTTATCTCCCCAGCCACTGGGCTGCCTGCACTACTGAATTAGTCTCCTAAATGTTCTACCTATTTCCCAAAAAAACACAACCGTTTCTTCATTGTTATTCCCCCAACAATCAGTTCTCCACATACCAGCCAAAGTGATCTGTTGAGAACATGAACATAAATCACATCACATTACTCCCTTGCGTACAACCTTCAAAGCTTTCCACTGGACATTGAATACAACCCAAGCCCCCTAGCCTGGACCACGAGACCTGCAACCCATGCAGATATGAGCTTCCCTGAGCTCCCTTCTTCTCCTTCATTGCTACCTCTTTCCTGCATCACTCAATTCCAGCCACACTGACTTTAAACATAGCACAGGTGTTCACCACAATCTTAATGTATCTTGTTCCCCATACCAAGCATGCCCTATCCCCAGATCTCTGTAGGTCCTACTTTTTCTTATCCTTCATGTCTACCCACAACTCCTTCCCCCACACTGAAGCCTTCCCTAGCTTCTCATGTTAGTGAATCCCCTCACTGCCCCAGCCACTCTCCACAGTAGCACTGCCCCATAGAATTTCCTATATGTTCTATAATCAATGCTGTTCCATACAGTAGCCACTACCCAAGTCACATGTGGCTATTGAGAATCCAAAAAGTGGCAATTGAGACTGGAAATTGAATCTTTAATGTTACTTAATTTTAAGTCATTCTAATTTAAGGAGCCCAAGTATACATGGGTGCATACATGGGGACAGACCTTACTAGACAGAACAGCTCTATAGCATCATCATAGTTTATTTTGCTCAGAGCACTAATTACCTGAAGTTTTCATGTTCGTCTCTTTCATAAGTTTCTTGAAGGCAGGTAACTGGCCTATAGAGAAAAAGTGTTAGACAAACAAAAGGTGATACAGTAGTACCTTGTTATCCACGATCTCTATGGCTTCAGTTACCTGTGGTCAACCACGGTCTGAAAATATGAAAAGTATTCTTCTGACGTATCATCATAAGGTCAAGAGTAACCTAACACGTGTATGTGCAAGGAAGGAAATCAGTTTGCCGTAGATACATCTGTACTCCAAGGCTTATCACAGCACTGTGCACAACAGCCAAGATATCAGAGCAACCTGAGTGCTGATCAACAGACAAATGAGCAAAGAACATAAATACAAGTGAAATAATCCAGGCACAAAAAATGAAAAATCATATATTCTCACTTATATGTGGAAACTAAAAAAGTTGACTGCTTGGAAGGAGAGCGTTGAATAGTGATTACCATAGGCTGGGAAGAGTAAGGGAGAGTCAGGGATAGAGAAATGTTGGTTAACAGATACAAAATTATAGCTAGAAGAGGAATTAATTCTAGTAGTTATATAGCACAGCAGGGTAGCTGTAATTAATAATCTATTGTATATTTCAGAACAGCTAAGAGAGGATTTTGAATGTTCCCAACACAAAGTAATAAATGTTTGAGATGATGAATACGCTAATAGCCCTGATTTGATCATTACACATTGTATTCACATACTGAAAAAGTCAAATTGTGTCCCATAAATATTATATTTCTATTAAAACTTTAAAAAATTATTATTGCACCTATCAATAATGAACATTTAGCACATCAAGATAACTATATAAATTGCTATAGATTTTTACTATATAACAGCCTATATTTTCTGAAATCGTAATTAAAAAAAAAAAAAAAGATTTACCTATGGGCCACCCCACGGAGTGGAAGTAAAGGCAACCAGATCCCACAGGTCCATCCGCAAGCCCTCAATCTCATACCTTGAGACCTTTCTGAGTCCAGGGCCCATGCTCTAGTTATCAAATAATCTTTGCTGAGAAACTTCTTTTTGCATTGCTCTTTCTCTAAAAGGAGACAAAAATGGAGGAATGGAGATTATGGTATAATCGTTCCCAATATGAGGTCCTTTCTCACTTAAAAAACTATAAAAGTGACATACTTGCTTTCTTTCCTTTTTTTTTTTTTTTTTTTTTTTTTTTTTTTTTTTTTTTTTTTTTTTTTTGCAGTTAAAAAATAATAGCCTAGGGACCAGCAGATAGTGTAATGGTTACCTCACTGGACTCCCACGTAGTCCACCACGGTTCAAGTCCTGGACCTGGCAGCTTAAAACTCATGGCAAGAACGTATGTATGCATGCCCAAACTCCCTAGAGGAGAATAAAGGAGAAAGGATTGCAGGATGGCCATCCCCTTCAATGCTTTCTGTTTCTCTGCCTCTCCCTGTCTCTGTTTCTCCCTGACTCTCCAGCAAGTGCACACATCCTATGTAAAAAAAATCTCTCTTAAAAAAAAAAATAACAGGGGCCAGCCAGCAGCATGGTGGTTAAAGGTGCTGGACTCCGACATGGCCGAATATGGTTAGGTTAGGGTCCCAGACCTGGAGGCTTGCTTTCTCACTGTGTGTGTGTGTGTGTGTGTGTGTGTGTGTGTGTGTGTGTCTGAAAATATCAAAATAATAATAAATACAGTTAAATAAAACATTTGTTTAAAAATAATAATAATGATAACCTAATGCCACATTACAATGGCTATGTCACTCACCTCACTTCATCCATTATGCAGGCATTTTATCATCTCAGAAATTACAAGAGTGAGTACACTACAATAACATATTTTGAGAGAGAGAGAGAAGCTCTACTCATGTAACTTTTGTTACAGCATATTCCTGAAACTATTCTACTTTATTATTAGTCATCATTGCTAATCTCTTACTGTGCCTTATTTATAAGTTAAATTTTATCATAGCGACATATGTGTAAGAAAATCATAGTTTATATAGAATTCAGCACTATCCACAGTTTCAGACCTCCACTGGGGGTCCTGGACTATATCTCCCGTAGATAAGGAAAGGACTACCATGTTTGGATAATCTATCCCTGCATAACAAATTTAGCAGTTTAAAAAACACGTATTTATCTCACTGTTTCTGTGGCCCAGGACTCCTAGGCACAGCTTAGCTAGGTGCTCTGCTTCCCAGGCAAGGGGTCAGCCAGGGCTAAGGTCCCACCGGAAGCTCAACTGAGGGGGGATCTACTACCAAGCTCTTGGGCTTATTTGCAGAGTTCAGTTCTTCCAGGGCTGTCAGTACGAAGTCCTCAGTCCCAGCTGTCTCTTAGCCTTCAGTTCCTTGCCACATGGACCTCTCCACCTGGCCATTTATTTCACTGCAGCTTGATTTATCAAAGCATGTCCAATTTGGTGGTGCAATCAGTAGCAAACTGAACTGCAGTACTGAAAGCCACGTAGCTGATCCAGTTTTTGTTCATGGATTGGCTTAAAAACACACCAGGTCCATGCATGTGCCCAATTTCCTGAGTTGCTGGAGGGGTAGGGAAAAGGAATAGTGGTGTGACAAGGCCCTGTCAAGAGTGTATCTCTCTCAATCTCTCACTCTATCTCTCTCATACTTATGCATAAGCTCTCTGTTGTGAATAGACTTTTTTAAAAAAAGTGTGCAAACTAAGGAGGAAATAGAGTTAGGGGATTTTGTTAGCAAGACATAAGTTCCAGTCTTATATACACTAATCATGGCAGTGATCTCTCATTGTCTTTGCTGCATTCTATTGGCTAGAGACAAATCACAAGGCAGACTCCACTTAAAAGGAGAGGACTAGTAAGGGGCTTGAGTACCAGATAGAGATCATGAGGTGCCATTTTAGGAGTCTGCCTATAACAGGAAATTATATTTTTTTTCAAGAGAGAGATTTTTGCTATAGGGTGCATGTACTCACCAGAGAGACAGAGAGATAGAGAGCAAGAAATCATCCCCCAGGGAGCATGGCCATGCTGCAACCCTTCTTCTCCATTCTCCTCTTGGGATTTTGGGCACACATGCATACACGCTCAGCTGAGTTTTAAGCTGCTAGGTCTGGGACTCAAACCTTGGTCAACTACATAGGAGTCCAGCAATGTAACCATTACATCAACTGTTGGTCCCCAGGAAGTTATTAAATATTTGTTAGATGAATGAATAAATGAATGAATAGATAACTTACTCTATTTTCAAGGAGCAGTTATACCAGTGTAGCAACTTCATTCCTCACTGTGGAAGGCAAAGTCTCTTGTATCATGGAAGAAAACAGTCATGTGGCGTGGTGATTAAGGGAACTGAATCCCAGATGGCTGACCACGGCTTGAATTCCTGGCACTTGGCAGGTGCTTGTGCATGCATACCAAAAATACCAATGGGATGGAAAGATGGAGGAAAAAAGATTGCAGAGCGAACACACTCCATTGGGAGGTGCTTTCTCATTCTCCATCTTTCTCTTTCTTTGTCTCTCTGGCAAGCATATGTGCCCTCTGGCAATTAAAAAAAATTAACATTTTAAAAATCAATTATCATGGAAGAAATAGCGGCTTTTTCTCTGATGAAATTTGAAAAATCAAAAGAGCAATGCAAAAGGAATTTTCTCAACAAAGTAGGCAGATTTTTATTTGATAACTAATTAAAGCGTGAGCCCTGGAATCAAACTGTTTCGATTCCAAGTTCAACTCTTCATTTTTATCAATTACGCACTTACCGTCTCTGTCCCTTCATTTTCTCATAGGATTGTTGTTGAGATTTAATGAGTTAATAAATGAGGCAAATACAGAACAATGCCTGGAACCACTCAAGAAGTGTTAACTAGTATTGTAATCATTACTACAGTGATGGCTGAATTGTGTGGTGAAATAAGTTTTCTGCTTCTATTGCTATTAATTTAATTCTTATAAGCTCATGATTAGATCACCCTGGGTTCTTAGTTGCAGGCAAGAAATACCAAAATCAGCTGACTTAAGCAGAAAATGGAATTTATGAAAATCATGACTGTGTCCAGAATCAATTGGAAGAATCATAGAACTGTTGGGGAGAGGGTGTTCATTGATAACAATGCCCCAAACATGAGGTAGATGGCCCCTGTCCCCTTGATTCCCACTGGTGCCACAATCACCTCAGAACCTCAGACACTATGGCTTGCTCCACCCACAGCCACCCTTAGTCCTAGATGCTGCACCTGCCAACTGCCCTAAGGAGCTCACTCTTCCTCCAGCTGCTGTGACCACAGAATGTGGGTCCCACAGTCCCCACATCACTAGCTCTGGGTTTTCAGTTAACTCCATTTGACTGATGGAAGCTTGGTCTCAGTGAGATGCCGAATAGCAAGTATTTGGCACTTTTTCCTTCTATGGTTGCAGTCAAGCCTGGCTCCTTCCAAGATTCATTAGAAAAGGAATTTCCAAACCAAAAAATGAGCATTTCAAGGCTGGGTAGCCAAAATAATTTTTAAAGGCAAATGTCCATGAGAGTGGCCATTAGTGATTTCTCTGTGATGAGCATGATTTTTTAATCTATGTATTAAAAATTCAGTAAGTTCCTGCAGAGAAGTTCTCTCTAGGATTTACATCCTCATTATATTTCTTTCTAGGTCCACATGGTAGTTTTGGAGCTATAAGGAAAGGATGGTCAAAGTATTGTTTGTTTGATTAATTTATTTGGCATTCTTATTTTTTCAATAATGGATTTTCTTCATCAGAAAATAATTGCATATTATATTTCTCCACCAAACCTTGTGCCCTTTCAGGACTCAAAAGCTGTGATATAACAAGACTCTTGTCCTTTAAAAATTAAGTTATCTCTATTCGTGACCTCTTTGGTCAAGATTCAAAAATCTTAATGCTTGTGGTATTTTCATTTTATTTTTTTCTAGGAGACAATCATAAGAGTTTCTCTCATCAGAAACTCTGGAATGGGTGACTCTGGGTCTACATGGTTGACACAAATAAGCTTGATAGAAAGAAAAGATATCTCCACACACTAAATAAGGAGCCCATGACACCAGGGTCAAGGTCTATGGTCCTCCAAAAAAAACTATACCATTGTACATGCCTACCAGTAGCCACATTCAATATAAAAGAAGGAGTGTCAAAACATTTCTGCTTCAGGTCACATTCAATTGCCAGTGTTTAAAAAATCTGGAATTTTGGGGAACCAGCAGTTAGCGTAATGGCTATGCACTGGACTCCCATGTAGCCAACCATGGTTCAAGTCCTGGACCCGGTGGCTTAAAACTCACGCCGGGCGCGTGTGCGTGCGTGCCCAAGATCCCAAGAGGAGAATGGAGGAGAAGGGATTGCGGCATGACCATCCCCCCGGGGGGTGATTTCTCGCTTTCTATCTCTATGTCTCTCTCTGTCTGGCAAGCGCACGTGCCCTATAGCAAAAAATCTCTCCGAAAAAAAAAAAAAAAAGAAAAAAGAAAAAAGAAAAATAAATCTGGAATTTTTCTCCAAAATCTTTTTCCTTAAGACCTTACTTTCCCTCTTATTTTTTCCTAATGCCACACATCTGTAGAAGGATACACAATAAGCATACATTTGAGAAATTGATCTTATTCCTTGAAAAATACTTTAAAACAGTCTGAGGAAAGAAAATGTTGAGATACGCAATTCATGAAGCCTGAAGTGTGTGAGGTTAGTCACTTAATTTGTTGCACACTCAACATATACTGTGATTCTCAACCAGGGGTGTTTTTGTCCCTTGAAGAACATTTGGTGACGCCTTGAGACATTTTCAGTTGACCTAGCTGAGGATGAAGAGGGGCAATGCTACCAGTATCTAGTAGATAGCATCTAGGGATATTGCTAAACACTTTGCAATGCCCAGGACAGCTCCCATAAGAAATGATCCCACCCAAAATGTCAATAATGCCAAAGTGATAAAGCCCTGATACGAACACAATGACTTATGTAGGCATTTCTAGTATTTTTTCCTCATCTGCAACTCTCTCTCTTCTGGATTTCAGGTATTTAAAGAAGCAAGATTCTTTCTGAGTGATTATTCCAAATCTCATCCTCAAGAGCGGATTGTGGAAGATGAAGCCACACCATAATTTTCCTGTTCTGAAGGTTCTGAAACAATCAGTTATGTGCATCAGAACCTGGAATGTTAGCACACTCAACTCCTGTCCTCACCATATTGTGCATATCCACCCCTCGTTTTTCTAAACGATACTGTCCTAAAGCCATAATGGACTTTCGGCTCTTGTACCTACATCCTATATGATCTTGGAAAGCCACAGAATCTCTCCCTACTTCATTTCTGAACCTACAGAATGACTTAATAACAAAACCAACTTCATAGGGTAGGTTTCATGTTCATATAAAATAATGTAAAAGCATTTCACAATCTGTAAAATAATAAAACATTTGTTTTTACCCTTTTTTTCTCCCTAACTTCCCTATAATTAATATACCTAGGCCTCCATGACAAAGATGTCGCATGACATATCAACTTAGCCATTTGCTTTTAACTACAAAATCAGCATACCTATAACATACACAGTTATTACATTTGCTCCTACCTGCATAAGCACTGAATCTGCATAGTTAAACGTGCTTGGAAGAATAAAAAAGATGTTGTGCCATAATTGGATCTTCCCTGAATGTACCAGAAGAAAAAAAATGATTAGTCTAGTTTCTTTTTTCTATATTGTGCCTAGGAATAGAAAATAAAAATGAATCATCATAAAATGTCATATTTTCTCTTAAGGACAGTCTTATGATTTGCAGTTAAACAAAAAGTTTGACATCAAATAGATCAAAAAAGGACAAACAAAAAACAACAAACTTCTAAGATCTTTAAAAGAGAAATGCTATGCTCCAAGCCATAAATAAACAACATAAATGTGTTGTACATATTGATATTTATTTTTATTAGTCTTAACATTTAAAAGTCATTTTTATTGATGACTTGAATAGTTTATGTTTTATAAAAACAGCCCATGGAAGTTTAAATTTGTGTTCTCTTTTCCCTTAGTAAATTTCCTGAAAGCCAGCAGAAATATTCAAACTCTTTCCATCTCCCTTAGAGGACCTTGTAATACACCTTGTAATAATTCACTGCAGGATTTAAACATCTGAAACTTTCCCAAAGAGTGTTATCCTACCATTCCCCATTGTCTTTGTCCTGCAGTACTGAATGGGCAAATAAACCACAAAAGGAAAAGTACAAAGAAATGAGTGCACTGGACTCCCACATGGCTGACTGCGGTTTGAGTCCCAGACCTGGTGGTTTCCTTTCTCACTTTCTCTCTCTCTCTCTCTCTCTCTCTCTCTCTCTCTCTCTCTCTCTCTCTCTCTCCCCCCCCCCTCTCTGGTCAAAAATAAATAAATAAATAAAGTTAAATAAAATAATCCTTTTTAAAAAAAAAAAAAAGAAATGAGTGACATGGGGGACAATCAGTTTTTCAGCTTTGAATGTCAGAAGGCATTAATGAGTTGACTGTTAATGAAGCAGAGTTTTTGGAGGAGCAGGTCGTGGAGACACTCTTCTCCTTACCTCATATTGCTCCCTAGGAGTTACTTCCCAGAGTCAGTAGCTCAAAGCATAACTTCAGAATCAATGGGATGAGTGAGTCTATTTTGGAGTGAAGTGAATTATAGGTGTTAATTACCCAGCTATACACATTGACATCTGTGTTTCCTAATAATCTATCTTTCAATTGCATAGAATATAACTCTTCACTCTTGTACATATTCCTTAGGAAGTAAATGAGAAGCAAGACATCTCAGAATTATTATAGTCAGAAATGTTACAAATGCAGACATTTTGATGTGTGAAATTTGAATCAAAAATCCATTTCCCTGTAGCTACAAGTGTGTTTTTGGAAATTATTCCTATGCATCTGATCAGACGTCATACTGTCTCCACACTGTTACTATGATCAGCCCTGGCAACTTACTGATGCTGCTTCTAAAACAGACTGTTGTTTATTAGTCCAGTGACGTTTTGGCTCTCCCTTTAAGAGGTCTTTAGTTGTGCCTCAAGCTCAACTCAATGTGGCAGACTTTCTTAGCTAAATCTTTGCTTCTTAATTTATCCAGTCTGGTTTAGTTCTCTAGGGTCCATTTCATCAATTTCTGACACTCTATGGCAACCTGGTATTTGCTTTTCTATTGTAAGTTTAAGAATGCAGAGTCAACATTTCAGACTATCTCAACCAGGGATGTGCCCTAAAATTCAGATACTAATGGTGAGTAGTGGTACTTGGCACTGGAATCCACATGGGTATGGTTAACAAAAGGAAAAACAGCATACTTTCCAGTTGATAATGTTTGTCTATAACAATACATTTGTCTCCTCGTTTTGAAATTCTCTAACTATAGGGGTGTTAGTCATTCATGACACTGAATCTAAAGGAGATATATAATAAAACAAGAATGTGAGAAGAGCCAAAGAAATAGAAAATTGAATTTTATATTTATATACTTCGTCTGTGGTTTAAATGCTTTGTGAGCACTGTAATTGCTCTCGCCTTTGAAAAGTTTATTAGTAATGCTTTGTAGGTCGTACTTTGCCCCTATAAGAAAATCCCTAAACACATTCAGTAGGTCCACGACACTGTCAGTAGTTTTCCTGACTTTTCATTTATACAGTTCTAGCAGCTGACCCCAGCCAGTCTCTGATTCTATCAAGCCCATACCTGTCTGCCCTTTGCAACTGCCATTCCTTCTCCCTGGAATGCTGTGCTTGCAGAGGGTTGAGAGGCCCTCTCATCCTCTTCCTCTAATCCAAGTCTCAACTCAAACATTTCCCTCTCAGAGAGGCCTTCCTTGACTGTCCTACCTAGCCAATGGTGCTTCCAACCAGTAATGTTCACCATTTCCACACTTTTCTTCAGGTTCTTTACAGTACTTAATACTAGCTGGATTATCTTATTAATTTAACTTGTTTATTATCTTTCTTCCCTACTAGGAATCTATATCCATGAGAAGAGGGATTTCTTCCTTAGTCACTACTTTCTTTCCAACTCCTGAACATTGTTGGGCATTGAATAAATATTTATTACTTGTTATAAATGTACATTATCATGATTACCTAATAGAACTATACCGGCATCATACCCTACATTTGCACTCCATTTTAATAAACTTTTTACTGTAATGTCTTAAAACTCCTTCAATTGAATCAAACGTAAGTTCTGCTCAATATAGATATAAAATTAAAATTTGTTTGTAGAAAACTAGAGTATTTAGAGAAGTTTAGGGAAGAAAGCAAGAAATGAACCATAACCTCTGCAATACCATGAGAGTATCATGATTAATAACTAATGGTTTCTAGTATTTTTCTAAGTATATATGTATACCTAAGACACTTATAATACCATAGGACACCTATAATACTATTATATATATTTTTTCCTATCTCAAGTCAGAAGTGCATACCATAGTGTACCGTACCAGTTTTGCTGAACACTGTCAGTGGTTACCTATAGGGAGTTGGTATAAGGGCAAAATCGGGGACTGTAATAAAGTATATTTTCATGTTTTACTCTACATACAATGATGTTTTCTTATTTTTTAATAATTTCCCAGAGGGTGTGAGTACTCACTTACTAGAGAGAGAGAGTAATAAAGTGCCTCCTATGGGGCATGGTCATGCCACGATCCTTTCTCCTCCATCTTTCTTTTCTTTCAGGATTTTGAGCCCACATTCACACTCACACACTTCATATGTTTTTCAAGTCCAGGACTTGAAGTATGCAGTCAGCCATGGGGGAATCTAGTCACCTTAACTACCATCCCACTGCCTGACCTGATGTTCTCTTTACTTAAAAACAAACATGCATTCATATAATGTATTCATGTATTACTTTTATAACATGGAACTAAAAGAAAATGGCCCCAGTTAAAACTATCATGGCCATCTTTAAAGTCATTCTTTTTGTTTATGTTTTAGAGCAGACCTCAAAATGTTTTCTTTTTGGGACCAGCAGTTAGCGTAATGGCTATGTCGCTGGACTCCCACGTAGTCGACCATGGTTCGCGTCCCGGGCCCGGTGGCTTAAAACTCACGCCGGGCGCGTGTGTGTGCGTGCCCAAGATCCCGAGAGGAGAATGGAGGAGAAGGGATTGCGGCCTGGCCATCGCCCCTGGGGGGTGATTTCTCGCTTTCTATCTCTCTGTCTCTCTCTGTCTGTCTGGCGAGCGCACACACCCTATAGCAAAAACCTCTCCAAAAAAAAGAAAAAAAAATTTTTTTTCTTTTTGAATTGTTTTTAGACTGTACTTACAGATGTTGTCTCAGTTCACCATCCAAGTAAAGGTGAGGTGACCATCTATTCAGGCATGAATCTTAGTTAATTATGCTAAGAGAATTCACACATTCAGTAACTCAAGAAATAGTTACTGACCATCCACTGTTAACCAGGTATAATGACAAATATCTAGTATATAACTTATAGCAAGAAAGGCAAATTTAGACTGTTATAGACTTGTGTATCTGTATCTCCCCCAAATGTATCAGTCATAACCCTAATCCCTGGTGTGATGGCATTTGGAGATGGGGTCTTTGGGACATAATAAGATCATGAGAGAAGAGCCCTCAGGGTAGGATTAATGTCCTTGTAAGAAGAAACAGGAGAGAGCTTGTTTCCCTGCTCCTCTCTCACAAGCACACAGGTATCACAACCATGTGAAAACACAAGAAACAAACAAACAAAAAAAAGAAGAGGTCCTCATCAGAACTCAACCATGCTGACACCCTGATCTCAGACTTCCAAGCCTCCAGAAGTGTGAGGAAGAAATGTCTGTTGTTCAAGTATCCATCCTGTGGTATTTGTTATAGCAGCTCAAGCAGGCTGAGACAACCTACTTTCTAATGTAAGAATTATTCAGGACAGGTTCAAATATAAAACAGTTATTTTCACTGATGCTACGCATCTATTAGAGGTGGCAAGGGAATCTGCTAATCATAGTTACTTCAAGAACCTAGGCTGATGGGTGCCTCCCTATTGGAAAAAGTGTATTAGAGGAATTCGCAATAGTGATTGCATATGTATAACGTTTCTGCTCTAGAAACGATTCGTACTACCTCTGCTCACAACTCATCTGCTGGAGCTAATCATATATCCTCACCCAACCACTAGAGGGGCAGAAAGTATCCCAAGGAGGAGGCAGGGGCAGACAACACTAGCACCTACCACAGTCTGACCTTCTGATCCTTAGACACTGGGTTTACCAGTCTTCCTACATGCAAAATTTATTCATATGCTCTTTTAGGGAAGTAGACCAAAAAGTTCTATCCTGTTACAGTATCAAGTTCAAAGTTCATACCTCCCAGTAGTTGAGCTTAAAAATGTCTTCTCATGATCTGCAGACATACAAACTGTTAAAGAACAATATAACAAGAAATCTCATTTTGTAGCAGTTCACTGGCTTCAATTTGTGATTCTAGACTCAGGCAGCAGTCTGAACACACAGTAGTTCAGAATGCTCTGCCCCGCCACATGGGCAGGTCATATCTATAGTCAAAAAAAAAGGAAGTGACACATAGAAAAAGGAAGTAAGGTAGAGTCAGCTCCATTGATCAAAGCTCTCAGTATCTGCCTTAATAGAACTTAGGTTGAACGGTTGGCCGCTTGCCATTGACGGCAACTCAGCCATGATTGGCTAAGACTCAGCTAGCTGCTTGTTACAAAGAAAATTCTTCAGTTAGGTTTTTGGGTTATTTATGTACTAAATTACATAGCAGTTCTTTATATAAGACCCTAAAGCCTCAATTTAGTTTGACTTAACAGAGCTAAACAAACAAAATTTACCCCCACCCTCTCTATATCTAATATGTAATGATAGAGTAGGAACAGGATAACCCAATCAATACTTCCATTTGAAAAGGGAAGAATGGGTTTCCGAGAGCAACCGTTAGTCTGAGGTAATTCTTGAATCCTACCCAGGCAGCCATTGCAAGAGTCTGCCCCACTAGGGTACAGAATGTTCTTTGATTAAGATGCAATTCTGGTCCATGGTAGCCCACATTCCTCCAGTACACTCTTTTCTTAGCTCCTTAGCTCTATCTTCTAGATTGAGTTTTATTTTTCTTTTATTTTGTTTATTCTTTTATCTCTTCCATAAGCAGGAGAGACAGAAACAGAAAGACAGTAGTATCCCAACAGGGTCTTGACACCACAATTTACCCCCAGCTTCAGACAGCCCTGGATCATGGGCATACATGTGGTTTACGTAATCAGAAAGGTCTCTAGATGCAAACCCGACACCTTTCCCCCGGGTCAGCCTCACAGAGTGTTATGTTTCACCGCTGCACCACTATCTGGCCCAAGATTGATTCTTCTTTTTCCATGATCCCCCTATCCTTATCTAAAGTAAGCATTAGAGAATATATTCTACTTGGAGTTTGAGCTGTGCTCTCAGACCACTTCCTGTCCACAGAAGCCTGAGGCCCCAGGATCATTTCAAGTCTATTTATAGCCTCCTTTAGTCTTCACTGATAGTTTAGCACCACTCTCAAAAATTTAGTCAGCTTCTTCTGTATTTGATTCAAGTCAGTGCCATGTGCCACAGTCATATCCACTGCTGTACTTTCTGAGACACAACTTGCTCCTCTCTCTCTTACTTACAAGTAGCTTGAGCCTATGAGACTTTGTCATGGAAGGACCTGTACCATTTTGCCCAATTGAAAAGATTCAGTGGATACCACTTTTATCTATTAAAGGGGTTTTTGTTGTTGTTGTTGTTGTTTGTTTAATTTTTGGTCAGATAGTATGTTTCGGGGGAGGGGGGAGAAAGCACCACATCTCCCTATTCATGCTACAATCTTTTTCTTTCTAATTCTCTATCCTGTCAGTATCTTGGTACAAGTACAGATATACCTGGAGGGTTTTTCCACCTGTCAGTCTGGGATTTTAACCCTGATTGGTCATGTAGAATCTAGCTTTGCTTGAGCAGTGCTTAATTGCTGCCCGACAGGGCTGGGCCCCTGTTCATGGGTTTTAGTCGTGGGTGTGACAATCATATCCTTGATTTGATGCGTGCACCAAGGTTGAGTTCTAAACAGCCTGTTTTGCTCATCTAACTTCTGTTTTTTTAATGGTTAAGGAAGAGAATCATTTTCACCTTTCTATTGTGTAAGTTTCCAAATTTGGGGATGCCCTACAATCATTTTCGTTCATGATTGCAAACTAGACAAAAGTTTTCTGAGCTCATCTCTTCCTGAAGTATTTTCTATAATTAACACATGCCATCAGCTTTCCATTTTCCAGCCTCTTCCACTAGAGCTACAAGTTTATAGGGTAAACATGGAAACCAAGCTCATTCCATCCTAGGTCCTCATGCTTATTGTTTTCTGTCTAGAATATATATTTTTAATTATCGCTCATTCCTCTGATCTTTGAGGTCTCGATGCAAATGTCACCTCTTCAGAGGGGCTTTCCAGGCCTCCCATGCTTCACCACGCTATCACAAGGAATTTTGCCAAACAGCTCACTCCTGAATGAGTCATCCCTATGGCTCCTCATATCACTTCCTTTGTTGTGTACTACCTTGCCCCTAAGCCAATGCCATTTATTTAAACTTTTTGCTCTAGTAACACTTCCATTCTGGTAATAACTTTTGTATCAGTCAAGATTGGTTTAGTGTTGCTCCAGCAATAACAAAATCTCTGAGGCTTAAAACAGCAGAAGTTTAATTCTTATTCATACTACATATCTACCATTGGCTTGTGGGAGAAGCTCTGCTCTTCGTAGCCACTCAGGAACCTAAGATGAGTGTGTAATTACACTACCTTTAGTGTTGCTGGCTGCTGTAGTGGGAAAAAGCCCCAAAGGGTCTTGCATTGGCAAGCATGTAATGACTCATATTACTTCTGCTCATAACTAATAGGCCAAAATTAGTTATATGATGTTACTCAACCGCAAGGAAGCAGGAAGAGCAGTTCTCTTGTGCCCAGAATGACAGACAAAAGGAAACGTGTTAAGCACCATGAACACTTATCAAAATAATAAGAAAATAATGACAGTATTTGTGATAAATCCTATGAAAGGGGAAAAAAAAAAAAAACCACCCTGAGACACATTATCAGAGACTTGAGGGACACATATGATGGGGGTGATCTAAAAGGTGTCTCTGAAAAGAGGCACTGACACCTCAAAGTTCAGCAGGAGTAAGAATTAAAAGACTATTCTAAACAGAAAACAGAAAGCATAAAAGTCGTAAGGTGACATGAGCTGCATTTTTCTTAAACTGGCAGCAGATGAGATATATGGGACCCAAAGAGGCAATGGTGGTGAGAGAAAGTGTCCTGAGATAGGAGAGACAATCAGGGATCAGATCACAAGCCACAGCAAATGACTCTGACTCCATCCCAAGTGCAATAAGAGATCCCTGAAGTCTTAGGACAGGAAGTACATATTCTATTTAAGTTTTAAAAGGGTAACTATTTGTGGAAAACTACCTGGGAGAGAATATGTGTGAAAATGGGGAGAACAGCTGGGAGACTGTCATCAAAGTGCAGAGATGATAGTGGCTTGGGGTGACGTGGGTGGGGAGTAGTCAGCAGTAAAGATGGCCAGAAGTGAACTCATTTGAAATGTCTTAAATGACTTACTCACAGTCTGAATGAGAGAGGAAACTTGGGAACCACAGCTCCTATAGTTCTGTTTTGTGACAGGGTGGCTGGTAGTGCCACTTAGAGAGATGGAGAACTGTAGGGAGCAACTAGGTTTAGAACCCACAGAAGACCATTTGCTATTGTAGACATGTTAAGTTTGAGACATGCAAATAGATAAGAAGCTAAATATGAGAATGAATCACATAGGAAAAGTCTGGATTAGAGATATGAATCAAGAGACATCAGCATAATGTAATACAGAGGTGGGAGTGAGAGTTCAAGGATAAATGCAGACTCGAGGATAACCCTAACAAATTCTTCCTTGAGATTTGTTTCTGGATGTTTATCATCAACAGGAATGTGTATTTGTATTTCTCACTGTCAGGAAGTAAAATTAACAGAGGTAGCTATTGAATACCTGAAGGTTTTTTTAAATTTGAAAACTGTGGGCCATCAGGTGGCAGGTTAGGGTTGCTCGGTCCCACATGGCCAACAGCACAGTTCAAGTCCCAGATCCGACAGCCTGAAAATCACATCAGGGGTGTGTGTGTGTGTGTGTGTGTGTGTGTGTGTATGCCCAAAATCCTGAGAGTGAGGAAGAAGGGACTGCCATGTGGGTATCCACCCTGGGGGGGGGGGGGGATTTCTCACTTTTTCTCTCCCTGTCTCTCTCTAGTGAGTGTGCATGCCCTATAGCAAAAACAAAACAACAACAACAAAAAAAACCTGCTATCTCTCACTCTATTTTGTTGTTGTTGTTGTTGCCAAAGGGCACACATGCCCACTATAGAGACAGAGACTCCTCCATTTTTCTATTCTGTCAGGATTTGAGGCATACACATGCCCAGCATGTTTTTCAAGTTGCCACAGCCAGGATTTGACCATGGTCAGCCATGTGAGATCTGGCTCCCTTCACCAGTAGGCTACAGGGTTGGCCCTTCATTTGCTATTTCTAAATGACAGCAAAAAAGATATACTTCCCAAACACTACTAACCTTATTTTACATATTTGGAAAACTGAAGCAAAAAGGGCTTAAATAACTTGCCTGAGATGACACAAAATGAATAATGGTGAGTCCTGTGTTCAAAACAATCTGGCTCCAGAGACTATGTTCTTAACTTTTGCACTATATAGCAACAGTAGTAAAGTAGCTTGGTTTATTTGTTTACTGGCTCATAAATAATAGGCATTGCAATGCATGTAACAGTTCCAATAAGAGTTTTTAATTGGATCTCTCTGTGTTCATGTTCGCATGTCTAGGTCATTAGGGTTGTGAGGTACAATTCAACTGTACTGACTTCACTAGAATGACCCCGAAGCTTCAAACCATGAAAACAAACTCGATATTTTAATAACAGTTAGTGTTGTTCCAGTTAGGCTTGCTCTGCCTGTGGGATCAAACTGAACATCATTTGCAGTCGGGAGGATGAGTTCATTCCCAGCCCTCTCTCCCCAACACACACATAAAACATACTCAGGTGGTTCCTTCCACAGAACATTTCGCATAGGATCAACACACGAAATACACACTCCTGCCTTGAGTGTGGAAGCTTGCCCTGAAAGTAGGAATTGCTTTATTCCATCATTTCTCAGTGCCTAGCAGCCTGGCTTCTACTTAACAGGGGCCCAAGCAATAGTGCATAGTGGAAAGAGGGAAAGATGGCAGACAGAAGAGAGGGAGAGGAGGAAGGGGGAGAAGAATAAGGATAGGAGAAAGGAAGGAAGAGGAAACGAAGGGTAGGGGGAGAAAGTGGGAAGGGGGAAAGAAGGGAAGAAGGAAAGAAAGGGAAAAAATCCAAATCAAACACTTTAACTGGACATTTTTAGAAGGGGAACAAGATGCCCTCCAAGATTATATTTTTTTAAATAGAGGTTTTCTCATTCTGGTGGTGCAGTAACGTCCTGAGCCCATCAGATATCTCTCCATCCACGAGCTCTGCCTCTCCTAGCTTCCCAGACCCCTAAACTCAGACTCCTAGCCCCGCCCACTCGCCCCCGCTCCTCCCCTCCAGCCCAGCGCCAGCCGGCCTGCCCCCTGCGCCTGCGCACAAGCGGCGCTCACGCCCCGGCCGTAGGGGCGGGGTCCGGAGCAGGGAGTTCCGCCGACGGGAAGAGGAAGAGGAAGTTGAGGGAGGGCCCTAGCGGGGAGTGAACCGGAAGTGTAAACGCGCCTGCTTCTCCCTGGCCAGGCGGAACCTGCTCTCTTGGGCCCGGTGGCTGCAAAAGAACTTTCTTTCTCCCGCCCCAACGGTCGCCGCGGCCAACTGCCTCGCCTGTCTGGCAGCCTAGCCCGCCTTCTCTTCTCTCCGTCTCCTCTCCCGGCGGCCAGCGCTGCCCCTGCCACCACCGCCGCCTCGTCTTCTGCCCGGCCAGCCGGCCTGCCCCGCTGCAGCGATGTGCGACAAGGAGTTCATGTGGGCCCTGAAAAACGGAGACTTGGATGAGGTGAAAGACTACGTGGCCAAGGTAGATGGGGAGGAGTGGAGCGGCGAGGGCACGGAGGCGGGATGCAGATGAGGCTGGGGAAGCTGTGGATCCGAGCCGGCGGGGGTGGGGTGCGCGGGAGGAGGGACCTCCGGGATGGCGGGGTTTAGGGAGCATCCAAACCGAAAGAAGGATCCGGAGAACTTGGTGGCTTTGTGTGTCAGGTAACCGCAGCGTCGATACAGCCCAGTCCTCCTTGCCTTTCTGACCCCTAAGCGGGAGGGGAAGAGTGGCAACCGGCCACCTGGGGACTCCCTTCTTCGCCTGTAGTCGTTTGAGTGTGGCCCTCTTCTACAATGGAATGACTTAAATCTAACTGTGCCTGGGGAAATTCTCCATCTTGGACTTAGCTCCTTCCTGAGCGAAGTAACCTAAGTCATTAGGATCAGAGGGACGTTTTCTTTCACTTTGGGCCTGGTGTGAATTTAAAGAATTCATTGACCGTGAAAAACAGTACCGAAAATAGCAAGAGTTAAAATTCTGAAACTTGGTATCACTTCACTGTAGAGTTTAACTTTGGGTGTGGCCTTTTTCCTCTCCCTCACCACAGCGGCTGCATATTTGTTTCAAGTGGTGAGGTTGTCAGTTGGCATCTGGGACTGTTTAAGATATCTGAGTCGTTTTTAAACATGCTTGCTAAGTTACCCCATCCTTCTCCTTTGATTCCATCCAGAATGCTTTCATGTGTAATACATAGTAAGGCAATTTAGTCACAGTATATTTGAGGGCAAAATCATGATGAAGAAAGCCAAACTCAAACCTAAGCCCAAAACATGAAACTGAATCCACATCGTGGCAGAGTGGTGCACTTAATAAATTAAAACTAGCAGTTTGATAACCTAAAACAAACTTCCCAAACAAAAATATATCTTTATGATACAACTATGGAGGACATCTTGCTCCATCTAAAAAGTTGGAGAACCCCATCTAGACCGGAATCCTTCCAAAGTTATGACGCTGATAGGATGCTGTGTCTTTGCTTCAGAGACCTGTCTAAGGAAGCAGGTAAGCAGAAGCAGAGTTTCTTAAAACTTGCAGGATTGTGCAAGGCAAGCTGCTCATAGATTTTACTCCATCTTAGGCCATGACAATTCAGACTTTTTGCATGTGGCCTATCTGCTTAATTGTCACTTGCAATGGACTTTTAGGACAGATTGTCTTCTGTTCACTGCCTTCTCAGCTAGATGCAGACTGATAACTGCCATAGTGACTGTTTCGATGTGAGGCTAAGGGGAGAAGTTACTTGGAACTTCAGTTCTGGTACACCTACCAGTAGTGGGATACTGCTGTACTCGGGAAGTGAGGGCTTTGGCTTTCCTGTCATGGTGCAGTCTTGGATATTTTATATGCTTGAAATACTAAAAGTTGATAAGTAGTAACAACTTGGAACCCCTAAAATAACACAACTCTTGTCCTCTCTTCCTAATACCTTGTTTCATTTCATTGTGTCAATCTTGTGAAGTCAGTCCTGTTATTAGTCCCATTTCACAGATTACTAAGGTGCAGTGAACTTAAAGAGTTTGGTTACAGAGATAATGAATTTCAGGTGAAGCAAGAACTAAACTGCTGACTCCAAAGCTGAGACTCTGGAACTGCTCCAAGTATTCTCTCACAGTATGAAATCTAATTGTAAAAGCATGGAATACCAAGATTTCTAGTAGAACATTCCAAAGGTCCACATCCAGGCAGCTAAGTTGTGCACAAAGAATTTTCAGCCCCACAAAAAAAATTGTGTAAAATTATGTGCCAATAAAGATGAATTCATTTCCTTTCAGGCAGTTTTAGAACTAGGTCATTATATTCAGTTTGATCCCTTTAATATCATATTTTCTGGTCTTATAAAGTAAGATGTGCAGAAGAGGGAGGTTAGACATTCAAAGAAAAGCAGAAGGTATGTCTCTGCTCCTTATAAACTAATGTCTGCACTCTATGGAAGAAATGGAAAGATTTGAAAACATAATAGTAGAGAGGGCAAATGTAAATACCAGAGACTTCAATAGAGAGAGGTGGATAGTGGAGAGTGATGGGAGGGGTTCAGGGAAAAAGCATTTAGTAGACGTGAGAATGTACGATTCTTTGTTGAAAATTATGCAAATGGGGGGGGCCAGCAGATGGCGTAATGGTTATGTCACTGGACTCCCACGTAGCCAACCATGGTTTGAGTCCCAGACTTGGCAGCGTAAAACTCATACTAGGCATGTGTGTGTGCATGCCCAAGATCCTGAGAGAAGAAGGGAGGAGAAGAGATTGTAGCATGGCCATCACCCTTGGGGGGTAATTTCTCATTTTCTCTCTGTCTGTCTTTGTGGTGAGCACAGATGACCTGTAGCAAAAATCTCTTAAAAAAAAAAAAAAAAAAAAGGAAAATTATGTAAATGGTATTATCCTTGGTTTGATTATAACATACTGTGTGCATGCTTTAAAAACCATATTGTATGCCATAAAGATGTACGACAATTAAATGGGAAAAAAAGAAGTGAAAGGAAGTATTGAGAACTTGTCTATCCTAAAAGGTTTGACTATAATGTCCCATGTATAGACAATAGAGCTTTTTCCCTCATTGGTGTCTTTTGGGTCATTGGGAAAGTCATGATGCGTTTTTGCATAGAAAAGCACATCATGACTTTCCCAACAACCTAATATTAAGTAAATATCTAACTTTTTTGGTGGGAATAATAAAAAGACAAACTAGCATGCCAGTGTTTATTGACTGAGCTCCCTTATTGTGTCTCTTTAGGACTTAAAGAGTTAAATCCTTTTCCTGCTCAGCAGCCATCTTCCCCACTTATTCATGGCTCACCTTTTTATTCACCTTTTTTTTTTTTTTTTTTTTTTTTTTTTTTGAGAGGCTTTTTGCTATAGGCCGTGTGCACTGGCCAGAAAGATAGAGACAGAGAGACAGAATGTGAGAAATCACCCCCCAAGTGGGATGGCCATGCCGCAATCCCTTCTCCTCCATTCTCCTCTCAGAATCTTGAGCACACACGCACATGCGCCCTGCGTGAGTTTAAGCCACTGGGTCCAGGACTCAAACCACAGTCGACTACATGGGAGTCCAGCGACATAGCCATTACGCCAACTGCTGGTCCCAACATAAATTTTTATTAAACCTATGTGGGGGAGGAAAAAAAAACCTTTCACACTTTTAAAGTAGTATGCAAATTGTAAGTAACATCTAACTTTTATGAAATCCAGTTGGAATTGGAAACAAGGGAAAGCCAGAAAGTAAAGATATTCGTGAGCAGCCATGGCTGATATTCATAGGCCAATTTGCAAACTGAATGTTCCTAGTATGAGATTATTATTCTCAATGTAGTTATAATTTCAACATAATTCATTAGTTGTGATAATAACCAGAGACTGGATGACTTGTGTTACCAGGTACTAGAAAGCACCCTGAAGTTTTTTTTTTACTTTTTCTTTTTAGTGTTTCAATATAAGTAATAATATTCCCATTTGAAGGTTGAGGAAATAGAGGCTTATACAAGTTAAGTAACTTGACGAGATCAAAAAGTAAATAGCATAATTGGGATTTAAACCCACTACTGCCTGAACTACAGTATTTATGTATTGTTTTTTCCCTTTTAAAATCATATTAGTCTGCATTGCAACAGCTACCTAGTTTCTAAGTTCACCAAATCTCAGAATTGGAATATTAAGAAAAAGAGAAAGTAGACACAATAAATTAGCTCTGACTCAATGAAGATATTAAAAAAGGAGCTGTGATTTTTTTCAGTGTAACAATTTGGAAATAAGTATAGAGACAAATATCTTTGTGAACTTGAGTTCTCAGAGAATATCTTTGTTCAGGGTATGTCCATAAAAGAGATTGAACCAGTATATAGTGCATTCAGGATAGGAAAATTCATTTGGTATGCTGTAATGATACACAGTGAGTGAATGTAAAAAAAATAATAATTAAAAAGAGAAACTGATAGCTTTTAGAAACTTTTTTGTAACTATAGTCACATATTATCTTATTGTATCATTTATGCTGCTAGAAAAGTTTAAATTGTTTCTTTGTCTTAAATGAATAACAAATTTTTATTCAGAATGGTTTCAATTAAACAAAATGAACTTTATAAAAATATGTTCTTAAAATTTTATATATTTGAGCATTATCATATATTCAGGTATTATTTCGTTTACTTATCACTTCAAGCTGTGGGTGTTATTAATAATATTAACTTCATTTGGAGACAGGATTAAGTAACTTGCCCAAAGTCCTCAAGCTTTTGACTGATGAAGCTGAGATTTGGGTTTCTGGGGTTCTCGAGCAGCTTCAAAATAACCTCTTGTGCCTAGCCTTGACTTTCATTTTTCTTCAGACAACTCAGTGGTACTATAAATGTTGCAATAAAAATCTTGGTAGGGCCAGACAGTGCTGCAGTAGTAAAATTGGACAGAGGTAATCCCACGTGAGAAGGTTCCCCGTTCAAGTCTGAAGACCTGAGTATGCTGGTTACATATGCACACATGATCGAGGGCTGGCTGATCGTAGTGTTCAGGCCCTGTTGGAGATTCTTTTGCCATGGAGGAAATACCTTTTTAAAAACTTTAGAAAAATCATGGCAAGATAGTAGTTGTTGATACTGTAAAGATGAGTTTAGTAGTAGGTTTTGAGGTCCCAGTGCCCTTACAGGTGAATGCTAGTGAGTTATATTGATATATGTACACTCTTGTTTACACGTACTTTTGTTTCACTTGCTGTGAAATACTATACATCAGGTCTCTATAACTTCCCTTTCTCTGTGGTTTCCTTTCCCTCTCTAGCCCCCATTCTAATTACCTCTGCCTTTGACACTCTAATAGATTCGAAAAGCAACAGTTGTGCACCATGGAGAGGCTAGGATCTATTGAACCTGAGAAAGGTATCAGTTAGAATCTTTAGAAATTGTAAGGCTTATTAGATCACTTTTTACTTTCCTAATAAAGTAGACAATTTTAAAAAGGCCCTGATTCAGTCTATCTTGCATTTATTGGTTTTAGGTAGCTTTCTTTCTTTTTTATTTTTTAAATTATCAGTTTTATATTTGTAAAGTATATCATTATACATTGCCCTCTACAACTGGGCTGGTGACCTAGTCAGAAAGCAAATATTAGCTTGTGTGAGTATAGGTGCCCTCAGTAGATAAATATAGGTGTTTTTCTTTCTGTTATACTTTTAGCCTTTTTTCTTTTCTTTTCTTTTTTTTTTTTTTTTTTTTTTTTTTTGAGAGGTTTTCCTTTTTTCTTTAAGTATAAAATAAAGGAAGATCTTTTTTTTTATACTGGAACATAAATGTTCACTCAAGTGTCCATATAGTGCTCTGCTTTGAGATTTTAAACATTATCCTTCCGCTAGTTCAAATAACTAAAAGTTTTAACAGATTAAAACTAATTTAACTTATGAAAATAATGTCATTTAAATTAAAAAAAAAAAAAAAAAAAAAAAACCTGTACTAAGGGCCAGCAAGTGGTACAGAGGTTAAGGCCTCTGGATCCCACACGGCTAACTGCACGGTTCAGGTTCCAGACCCTGCAGCTTAAAAAGAATGCCCAGTGTGTGTGCATGCATGCCCAAAACCCCAAGGGAAACGGATTGCTATGTGGGCATCCCCCCTGGGGAGTGTTTTCTCTCTTTTTCTCTCCCACTCTCTGGCAAGCACATGTGTTCTATAGAAAAACAAAAACAAAAAACAACTTTTGAATAAAGTAAAACTGTCTATTCCCCCTACCTTGGTTGTCTCTTTCTTTAAAATAAAAAATTTATGAGTTTTTTTTTTTTTTTTTTTACAGAAAAGTTTAAAGAGGACAAAATTTGCCCAGTAGGTCTATTGTCTGGATAACTCCTATTAACTTTAAAAAGTAAAATTAAATGAATTTAGATACAGACTAGAAAATGCCATAGTTAGGGACCAGCCCTGTGTTCTTGTAATTGAGAGAGCCGGATCCCACATGGCTGACCAGAGTTTGAATCTCAGCCCTGATATCTTGAAAAAACAGTCTAGGTTTGTGTGTGCATATCCAGGAACCTGTCAGGATGGACAAATGGAGGAGAGGGAATTGCAGTGTTATCACACCCCATTGGTAGAGTGTTTTCTTTCTCTCTCACACATATGCCTTCTGGCAAATAAAAAATAAGTAAGTGAATAAATAAATAAACAAACAAACGAACAAACACAACAGTACTGAAAAATAAAGGCCTCACCTCTCCAGTTCCTGTGAACAAAGTTAGCCATTTTACCAGGATCACATAATTAATTTTAGGAGAACTTTGGAAATTCACCCAGTCATCCATTTCCTCCCCTAAAAAAAAAATTCCTAAAACTTCTGCAAATAATTTATCTCAGAGAGGTTTCACACTGAAATGTACTCTTTCTTCATTCTCCCCCCTTTTTTAAGTGGGCCATACTATTCCATCTTATGGTTATATACCATAATTTATCTAACCAGTTCTCAGTGATGAACATTTTGTTTCCAGTTTATGTTAGCAATTAAACCATTAGTAATATATACCCTTGACAGCTTTTGAGATATCTGCTGCCTCCTGATAAATCTGATAGAATCAGGTACACATCAGCCATACATGAGACGAATGGTTGGTTCAGACCATCAGCCACACTGGGCATCACCAGGTGTTGTGGTTTTCTCCATTTGGATAGGTGAAAATGAGGTGTTGCTTCAGGTTGTAATTCTCTGAGAAGGAAGATCAACTTATCAGAACATAACTAGTCATTGTATTCTTTTACCCAAATTTCTTGTTTCTGTCTTTTGTTCATTTTTCTATCAGATAGTTGGTCTGTTTCTTGCTGATTTGTATGAATGAGCCCTTTCTAAGTTAAGGAAATTAGTTTTGTTTTGTTTTAGAGAGGTTTTTTTGTTTGTTTGTTTGTTTTTATGCTGTAGGGCACGTGTGCTTGCCAGAGAGACAGAAAATGAAAAAATCACCCCCCGGGGAGGGTGACCACACTGCAATCCCTTCTCTTTCATTCTCCTCTCAGGATCTCGGGCACGCACGCACACACCCGGCATGAGTTCTAGCCACCAGGTCCAGGACTCAAACCGCAGTCAACTACATGGGAGTCCAGCGACATAGCCATTGTGCCAACTGCTGGTCTCAGGAAGTTAGTTTTTTAATCATAATTCTTTACCTACTAATCTGAACTGTAATCTTTATCATAAAGAGATCTGTTACTCCTTCTAGCTATACTAAACTCATTTAATAATTTGAAACTTCATAGTATGTTTTAGTACAGGGTAGAGCCTCTTTCCCTCTTAGAATCACATTACAATTTTTGCAGATGCTTTCTTTAAAGGCCTTTTGCTTGTTTTTGTCACTTCAGGAAAAATAAGAGGATGATTTGAACCTATCTCACTTTTTTTTTAGAATTATTTGATTCTATTTGTCATTTTTTTTTTTTTTTTTTTAATTTGGCCAGAAAGAGAAAGTGAGAAAGCAAGCCTGTCAGGTTTGGGACCTGACCATGGTCAGAGCCGTTGTGGGAGTCCATCGCCCCAACCACCACACCACCTGCTCACCCTTAATCCTATGCTTTAATAAACATTAAACACTTTTCTGACATGCTGATCATATGTGAAGAACATAAAGGTTTTAATTATTTATGAAGTATCTTAGAATAGGAAGATATGGTACAGTTTGGAAATAATCCATATCAAAGCATTTGAAGCAGAGATTGTTAAGTAATCAGACAACAGCAGAGTTGATGATAGTTACTTTATGGTATTACATTAAAAGCTACTTGTAATAAGAAATATGGCTGACAGTAAGTTTTAGCAGCTGTAGCTTTTCTGTATAAATCTGGTAAGCTTGGAAATGTGGTTTTAGTTTTTTGTTGTTGTTGTTCACAGAAAAATACAAAAGGAGAGAAGTGCTATGATTACTGAAAGCAATGAGCAAAGAAACCAAAATATAAGGAGCTGAAAGAAAATGAAAGACAAAAAGCCATGTGTACCTTAAGGTTCCAGGGGCCCAGACAGTAATTAATATGTATAAGGGTAACCATGAGCTTCAAGAATAGTTTAAATTAGACTACTTTTTCCTTATTTAAAAAGTCAAAGATGTATATGATATATTTTAGAAAGATTTCTGTGTGTGTGTGACTTATATAAAATAGGAACATTTTGGTACTTAGACCTAAGAATCTAAAATAAAAGAAAAAAAGAAAAATTTAGGTATCAGAAAAGCTGGGACCAACAGTTGGTGTAATGGCTATGTCGCTGGACTCCCTTGTAGTCATTCGCAATTCGAGTCCCGGACCCAGTAGCTTAAACTCACGACAGGCGTGTGTGCATGCATGCCCGAGATCCTGAGAGGAGAATGGAGGAGAAGGGATTGCAGCGTGGCCATCCCCCCTGGGGGGTGATTTCTCACTTTCTGTCTTTCTCTTGTCTTTCTGGCCAGCTCACATGCCCTGTAGCAAAAGCCTCTTTAAAAAAAAAAAAAAAAAAAAAAAAACAGAAACAAAAAGGTTATAGGTAATAAACTTTACCTACAGTAGTACAGTAGACACTCATTATAGTACTGTCCTATGGGGATTTGGAATTGTATTATTTGTTGACCCGTAGTGCAGAGATTAAACACACTGGCTTTATTTAGAGATATTTTTGCTATCAGGCACGTGCCCTCGCCAGAAAGACAAAAGACAAGAAATCACCCCTCAGTGGGCATGGTCATGCTGCAGTCCCTTCTCTTCCATTTCCTCTAGAGATTTTGGACACACATGCATATGCGCCCGGCGTGAGTTTCAAGCTGCTAGATCCAGGACTAGAACTGTGGGCAACTACGTGGGAATTCAGTGATGTAACCATTACACTGGCTGCTGGTCCCACAGTGGCTTTAAAATTAGAGCTTTTGGCCCTCTTACCAAAAGATAAGAGATCATTTTAGCTGAATTAGTTAAGCACTCAGAACTTGAGTTTCTTCAGTAATAAAAATGGGAGTGATAGTAATATGTACTTAATATATGTAAACTGTGTAGTGTTGTGCCTGGCACATGGTGAATGCTAATAAATATTGGATTTTTTTTTGAGAGGTTTTTGCCATAGGGCACGTGCGCTCGCCAGAAAGACAGAGAGAGACAGAGAGACAGAAATCGAGAAATCACCCCCCGGGGGGATGGCCATGCCACAATCCCTTCTCCATTCTCCTCTCGGGATTTTGGGCACGCACGCACATGTGCACCGCATGAGTTTTAAGCCACCGGGTCCGGGACGCGAACCACGGTCGACTACATGGGAGTCCAGCGACATAGCCATTACGCTAACTGCTGGTCCCAGATATTGTTGTTAATAATAATGAGCATACATTCATTTAGAAGCAAAACTACTTAACGGTAATCCAGTTCCTTTATTTTATAGATGAGGAAATGAAAGTTAAAGGCCTTTACTAGGATAACACTGCTAATTGAGATTAGAACTTTCTTCAGGTTTCCTGAATTTGAACAGGTATTTTTTCACTAAACCATTGTGTTTTCTAATGAAGCTATTTATTACCTATAATGAGATATTTTTGTTTGCCTCACTCCATCTACTTACTAAATTTTTTGATTTTTAGAGGTTTTTTTCTTTTTCTTTTTGCCTTAGAGCATGTGGGTTCATCAGAGAAAGAGAGACGGAAAGTGAGAAATCACCCCCCAGGGGGTATGGCTACACCGTAATCCATTCTCATCCCAGGATGCTGGGCATGCACACACATGAACCCAGCATGATTTTTAAGCCACTGGGTCTGGGACTCGAACCCATGTGGGAATCCAGTTATGTAACCGCCATGCCATCTGCTGATCCCTTATTTATTTTTTAAATTTCCTGTCCTTGTCTGCTTTTGTACTGCATCCCATTTTCTGATTGCTGGTGAGTAAATCCCTCATTTGCTCCAATGTGGTAACTAATAATTGTGTTTTTGTTCTTTTCTAGAGTTTTTTAAATTTGAAAGGACTTATGGGCTCCTGACTTGACTGATAAGTTGCGCACTTGAATTGGAAAAAGTCACTTAAAAAACTCAAATCATGGGACCAGCAGTTAGCGTAATGGCTATGTCGCTGGATTCCCACGTAGTCGACCGCGGTTCGAGTCCCGGACCTGGTGGCTTAAACTCACGCCGGGTGCGTGTGCGTGCGTGCTCAAGATTTCGAGAGGAGAATGGAGGAGAAGGGATTGAGGCGTGGCCATCCCCCCTGGAGAGTGATTTCTCACTTTCTGTCTCTGTCTCTGTCTGGCGAGCGCACGCGCACTATAGCAAAAACCTCTCCAAAAAATAAATAAATAAAAATAAAATTAAAAAAAAAACAAAAACAAAAAAAACTCAAATCATGGTCTGAGGGATATGTTTTTTAAGTGTTGAATGTTCAGATAGTTTTGTGAACATTCGAATGACTAGCTAAAACAGCAAGAGTGCACTTACAGGTATGGTCAGGGATTACTATTTAGATATTTGAAGAGTGACTCAAAGGAGAGCGAAGACTGTGCCCCTCCACCCCAGAATATTTCTGCAGATCTTGTGTTTCTGCAGATAAAGTGCTTATAGTGGGGCATTTGTCTTTCAGCAGGTGGAAGGGAGGGAGGGAGGGAGTTTGTAGCATTTGAAGCTTCCTGTGCTTGAGGAGTTCTCTGCTACTTAGTATGAATCTTGATGAAATTGTATGGCCTGGCTCCCCGCACACAACAGAGGCCAGAAAGGACAAATAAATTGCTTTCTCTTGGGGCCAGCAGCAGTTTTGCAGCAGGACCTACGTGGGAAAGTCCTGAGTTCCTCCTTGTACTGAAGTCTTGAACATGCTGGGCATGTGTGTCCCCAGTGATCCAGGCTTGTCGAGGATGGGGGTAGATAGCAGCGTGAATACCTGGCTCTTTCTCTCTCTCTCCCTATTTTTGGCTCCTAGAAGAAATAAAATCAGTTGCTTTCTCCTGTCCACTTAGAAAATGGGCTCATGACCCAAATATGACTAAATCGAATGTTTTTTATCTGGAGTTGAAAAAGTGAAGGATGTCGTGGCAGCAGTAAAGCATCCGGTTTCTATAAACAGCAGTAGTGGCATGCGCCAGTTGTAACAGCTCTTCTGCGCCCAGGTGGTTCTCATTATAGGTTTTGATTTCTTGCTTTTAAGCCCCCTTGTTGCCTTCCCATTTACTGAGCTTGGTTCTTCTACCTTCCCAGCAATTCTGGGAGCTATTTTTAATATATTTAATGCATTGCATTTCTTTTAATTAGTCTGAATTGGTTTCTGTTGCTGCAATTAAGAACCTTATATTAGTTTTCACCTGCCGATCTTTCTTGTGCTTGAGTTTTTTTGAAAATAGAAATTATCTTACCCCTAGTCACATTGCTTATTATCTGTCATGCAGTTTTTTTTAATTGAGTTTGAATTGGTATTTGTAGAAATTAGCTTGCCCTTTTTGTTTTTTCAAAGTTGGTCTACCATATACATACCCCTTTATAATAGACATTCTTAGTGTAAATGCTGTTTTTTCATTTCCTCTCTTAAAAATACTGTTTTCGGGACCAGCAGTTAGCATAATGGCTGTGTCGCTGAACTCCCATGTTGCTGACCACAGTTTTAGTCCCGGACCCGGTGGCTTAAACCATGCCTGGCGCATGTGCGTGCATGCCCAAGATCCTGAGAAGGGACTGTGGCGTGGCCATCCCCCCTGGGGGGTGATTTCTCTCTTTCTGTCTCTCTGGAGAGTGCACGTACCCTATAGCAAAAACCTCCCCCCCCCCCAAAAAAAAAATACTGTTTTCAAACTCTTTATTGTTTTAAGAGGACCTTGTCACAATATCAAAGTGTGACAGTAGTTATATAAACATAACACCAACTTAGAACCTCTCGTGACTGTCATTTTAGAACTTTAAGAATTTTAAAAATCATACAGTCTCACTGAAAGTAGAGATACTTTTGTGCTTGTTCCCTTATGAATAAGAATATCAGTACTTTTTCATCAGTAATAATAAATATTAATACTAAAACCTACCCTTAACATCATATTACTTAGGGAACCAGCAGTTAGCGTAATGGCTATGTCGCTGGACTCCCACGTAGTCGACCGCGGTTCGTGTCCCGGACCCGGTGACTTAAAACTCACGCCGGGCGCGTGTGCGTGCGTGCCCAAGATCCCGAGAGGAGAATGGAGGAGAAGGGATTGCGGCGTGACCATCCCCCCTGGGGGGTGATTTCTCGCTTTCTGTCTCTATATCTCTCTCTGTCTGTCTGGCGAGCGCACGCGCCCTATAGTGAAAACCTCTCAAAAAAAAAAAAAAAAAAAAAAAAAAAAAACATCATATTACTTACAACAGTAAAAAGTATGTACAGCCTCAAACCAAGTGAACTGAAAGTATTTTCAATGCTAAGTCCTTAGAAAACATTATTATTTATTTTAAAACTATCAATAAATGAGTAATTATACCATTAACTTGGCTGTTAAAGAGCTGGGCATGGTGACATTTTAGTATTTGAGAGGTGTGTGTGTGTATGTATTTTGGTGATGGTTCTTTTCTTGTTTTGTCTGTGCTAGAGCTTTTGGTTAATAATTTTGTTTTTATTGCATTAGGATATAGATTCTATAATGATAGAATGTATTGAGGTTTTCTTTGGTCAATTATAATTCAGTTTTGTTAATATTCAGTGGAAGTAGAAGGTGTAGTTTCCATAGAGTATGAAGTTGGATATTTATTGATTCGGTCATATTAATTATTAATCATTCCTGCTGTATTCTTACCTACCAAACACTGAGACTATTATGATATTCTTTCACTACCGAATTATTTTTGTCAGTTGTTTTCTTTCAGATAAAGATTAATGACTAGTTTGTACATTTTTAAAATACAAAATGAACTTCTCTATTTTGGCTTTGACTTTTATGTTATTATATTTAACATTCTTAGCTTTTTAAGTCTATGTGTCTGATTTTTTTTGTCCATTTGTTTATATTTTTTACATATATTCATATTTTGTTTTTAGAAACCTTTCACTGGCAGCTCTGGTTGGATATTTGTTTACTCTCTTTTAGTTATTGTTTGACAAAGTCCAAAATTCATCTTTAAATTTGATAGTTAAACCTATTCATATTTATTATCATAAATGAAATTTAAGTTTTCTGTTTCTTTTAATTTATTTTAACTATGTTTCATTATGCCTTTCTTTAAGCAATGAAGCTTGTTTTATTCGCCACTTTTCCTTCCAGGAATGGAAAGGTATATATCTTTTTTAGGGCTACTGGAGCTTAAATTTTGCCAAAAACCATGTTTGAGTCTAAATTTTGCCATGTTAATAAGCAGTAGCCTTTGGTTTGTTTTTTTTTTTTTAATGAAAATGTATGTCCTGTTTTCATTGATCATAAAAGTCATGCATTTTTTTAATCTATATACAATTGAAATTCAGAAAATGAGAGTATCATCACCATCCTGTTCTGTAAGGATGATACCTAATGAATTCGTTGTATATATTCTCCTAAGATTTTATAATTATATGTAAACATACGCTTCTAAATTTTAAGATAAATAGGATTACACTGTTCATCATGGTCTATACCTGCTTTATTCCGTTCATAACACAGACATTCCCCACGTCAATGACACAGAGTTTAGGCAAGTTATCTTCTACAAACCTCACTTTCTTGTATTAGAACTAAACATACTTATAAAGTTTGTGATAGTTATGTGAATTAATCCCTGTAAAGAACTGACAGTGTCTGGGAACCAGCAGTTAGCGTAATGGCTATGTCGCTGGACTCCCACGTAGTCGACCGCGGTTCGCGTCCCGGACCTGGTGGCTTAAAACTCACGGCGGGTGCGAGTGCGTGTGTGCCCAAGATCCTGAGAGGAGAATGGAGGAGAAGGGATTGCGGCGTGACCATCCCCCCTGGGGGGTGATTTCTCGCTTTCTGTCTCTATGTCTCTCTGTCTATCTGGCGAGCGCACGCGCCCTATAGCGAAAAACCTCTCCAAAAAAAAGAACTGACAGTGTCTGACACATGGTAACCATTCAAGTAATGTAAGCTATTTTCATTTTAAATGGTTCCCCAAAGTATTTCATAAAGGATATGTTATCATATGTTTTATAAGCTTCCCATTTGCATGATTCAGTAAACCTGTATTTTCTAAATCACCCATTCAAAATATAACCAATTGATAGATTTTAATCTTTAACAGAGTATAAAGTTCAGATTCCACATTGTAAATAATAGAACATAGTTGTGAACACCTAAGTGTTCTTAGTGTTCTTAGTGTCACCTAAGAAACCCATATTCTATTCTACAGAATCTAGTAGGCTTTTTATTGGGTCAATGGAAAAGTCATGCATTTTTGCATAGAAAAGTATGTCATGACTATTTTCACTAATATTTTCCTTTGTGCCTTTTGTTTGTTTTATATAAATTTATATAATACTTGTTAAATTTTACATCTTTTAAGATTATTTTTGACATCTACATCTAATTTTTAACCATAATTATTGAAGGTGAAGGCTTAATTGGCTATATTTCTCATCATTAATTCTTGTACGCCCACAGTCCACATTCTTGAATCCTAATTTTGAATACATTTCTTTTGTTTCACTAGGGTAACAGTTCTCTGGGGGTGGATCTCTGGGAGTCCTTGCTACCATTTCAAGAGATTCATGAGGTCAAAACTATTTTCATAATAATATTAAGAGGTTATTTACACTTTTCATTGTTATGACACTTATACTGATGGTGCACAAGCAAAGGTGAGTAAAACTGCTGCATGAGTCAAGACGCTGGCACCAAACTGTATTGCTACTAGCCGCTGTGAACTTTCCCACCTCATATGCACAGTTTTAAAATAAGCCAGGTTGGGCTAGCTCAGTGGCATTGTACTTAAGGGAGTCTGATCCTGCATGGCTGACTGCAGAGTTTAAATTCTGATCCCAGCAACTTGAACAACACACCAGGGGTGTGTAAATATGTGCCCCAAATCCCCACAGGAAGGGAAATGGAAAAGGGATTGTAGTGTGAGCACACCCCACTGAGGAGTGCTTTCTTTCTCTGTGTGTTTCTGTTTCTGGCAAGTGCAAATTTAAAAAGAAATAATTTTTGGGAACCAGCAGTTAGCGTAATGGCTATGTCGCTGGACTCCCATGTAGTCGACCGCGGTTCACGTCTTGGACCCGGTGGCTTACAACTCACGCCGGGCGCGTGTGCGTGCGTGCCCAAGATCCCGAGAGGAGAATGGAGGAGAAGGGATTGCGGCGTGACCATCCCCCCTGGGGGGTGATTTCTCGCTTTCTGTCTCTATGTCTCTCTCTGTCTGTCTGGCGAGCGCACGCGCCCTATAGCAAAAAAACCTCTCCAAAAAAAAAAAAAAGAAATAATTTTTAAATGCCAGTTTTACTTATGAATGGCATTGATAGAGCAGTAAATCCTGATCACAGAGTGTGCTTTTCAATAGTCTGTGCAAGGAAGTTGACAGTGCTCGTGAAGCACTTCTGTATTTGTTGTAGTTGGGACCTGAATTGGTTGTTTTTCTCATGGAGTATTGTTTTCATTTGAAAAATTAACTAAAAATTAGAAATTTGTGTTTTTACACTTGGATGTTTGACAGATATTTTCTTAAAAGTGAATGGAGACAATTAAGTTTTTGTTACCACTGGTAAAATAGGAGCTTTCAAGAGAAGAATTGACTTGACTCTTGGAAAATTTGTACTGCCATTTTGGGCCTGAAGTTTTCTCAGTACTTAAATACATTTCTGATGAGATTGGCAGTGATATTAATGCATATGATTTTCATACATTGAATAAAGTAAGTTACCAGCATTTGGAAGATCTGCATAATCCATAAAACTATATTTTCTTTATTTCTTTCTTTCCTTTTTTTAAGGAGTTTTTTGCCTTAGAGTGCATGTGTTCACCAGAGAGAGAGAATAAGAGGGAAAGTGAGAAATCACCCCTCAGGGGATAGCCACACTGCAATCCCTTCTCCTCCCAGGATCTTGGACACGCACACACACAACACCCAGCGTGATTTTCAAGCCACTGGGTCTGGGACTGTGGTCGGCATGTGGGAGTCCAGTAATGTAACCACGATGCAATCTGCTGGCCCCATATTTTCTAAAATGACCCATTCAAAGTATGATGTAGACTGATAGATTGTAATCTTTTAACAGAGTATGAAGTTCATTGATACAATTTCAGATTCCACATTGTAAATAATCCTTAACAAGTTACCACTTGAGTTATACTGTTCTGTCAAAGGATATCTATAATGAACTGAAAAGACTTCTAATAAAAATTCACTTCTTTAGCCATGTATTTGGGAGGCAAAATATTTGTCATACATTTTAGCTAAAACATTACCAAAACAGATTAAACACAAAAACAGATCTCAACAGAAAGCAATAGTATTCTCACATTTAAAAGATTTGTGTTAAAAAAAAAATTGACATACCACCACCCTTATCCCTTTTTTAAGAAAATTTAGTTTGGGTTTTTTTTTTCTTTTTTAGATTTTGACATAGGGAGCATGTACTCACCAGAGAAAGAGAGGGAAAGCGAGAAATCATCCCTCCAAGTGGAGACAGCCACACAAATACTCCCTCTCTGTTCTCCTCCTGGGACTCTGGGCACATATTCACATGCTCCCAGTGTGTTTCTCAAGCTCCTGGGTCTGAGACTTGAATTGTATAATCGGCCATGTGAGAACCAGTGCCCTAACCTTCATGTTACCTGCTGGCCCTCAAAATATGGGGTTTTTGTTTGCTTTTTTTCTTTTCTTTTCTTTTCTTTTCTTTTTTTTTTTTTTTTTTCAGCGAGGTTTTCGCTATAGGGCGCATGCGCTCGCCAGACAGAGAGAGACAGAGAGACAAAAAGCGAGAAATCACCCCCCAGGGGGGATGGCCACGCCGCAATCCCTTCCATTCTCCTCTTGGGATCTTGGGCACGCACGCACACGTGCCCGGCGTGAGTTTTAAGCCACCAAGTCCGGCACGCAAACCACGGTCAACTACGTGGGAGTCCAGCGACATAGCCATTACGCTAACTGCTGGTCCCTGGTTGCTTTGTTTTTTTAAAGAGAGAATTTTACTACAGGGCTAATGTGCTTGCCAGAGAGACAAGAGAAACAGACACAGAAAGCAAGAAATCAATCAATCCCCAGGGAAAATGGTCACACCCCAGTCCCTCCTCCTCTATTCTCCTCTTGAGATTTTGGGTGTGTGCACACACATGCCCATCATGAGTTTTAAGCTGCTGGGCCCAGGACTCTAACTGTAGTCAACTACATGGGAGTCCAGCAACGTAACTATTACACCATCTGCTGGTCCTGATTATTTTTATTTTTAAAAAATCGTATTTATCTTATGCTAACCTAGTGGTTAAGGGAGCTGACCACAGTTTAAATTTTCAGACCCAGTGTCTTGAAAATACACCGTGTGTGTGTGCATTGTCCCCCTTCCTAAATGGATGAAGAAATGGAAGAGAGAAGGGATTGCAGAGTAACCATTGGAGCAGCGCTTTCTCCCTTTCCCTCTCTCAGTCTCTCATGCCTTCTGGCATGTTACAAAAAGAGAGGAAAAAAGTCTCATTTATATTAATATGTAACGTTTCTTTTTTTTATTTCTTTTTTTTTTTTTTTTTTTTTTTTTTTGGAGAGGTTTTTTTGCTATAGGGCGCGTGCGCTCGCCAGACAGACAGAGAGAGACAGAGAGACAGAAAGCGAGAAATCACCCCCCAGGGGGGATGGTCACGCCGCAATCCCTTCTCCTCCACTCTCCTCTCGGGATCTTGGGCACGCACGCACACGCGCCCGGCGTGAGTTGTAAGCCACCGGGTCCGAGACGCGAACCGCGGTCGACTACGTGGGAGTCCAGCGACATAGCCATTACGCTAACTGCTGGTTCCCTCTTTTTTTTTTTTTTTTTTTTTTTTTTTTTTTTTTATTTCTAAATGAACTAATCGATGTTTGAAAGGTTTTCTACCTTAATTTCTAGTTTAGTAAATATTGATAGGTATCACCCACATAAACAAAAACCTCATTGGGATCCTGAGACCAGGATATTGGAAATCTGCCACACTAGAAGTTTCGAGGTACTTCTTCCAACTCCCCTTACCTCCAAGGAAGTATATTTTCTGATTTATTGATGCCTAAGACTGCCTTTCACATGAATATTGATTTTCTTTTGGTGTAGAATGTGCTTGAGTTATAATTTATTCTCTCCAAACTGGATGAGAGATTTTCAACCTTCTGTCTACCCCAGCATATTTAACAGAGACCTCACAAGCCCCCTATTCATATTGGAATCAATAACTCTTTTCAGAGGATTTCACATGATCTCCAAGCCCTTTCCAAATATCATTACTGTATTAGATTGGTGCAGAAATTGAGCTTTTCACATTGTTGAAATATGTATTTTAGACTATGGAAATGATGTTAAACAAAAGGCAGATTCGAACAATTTTTTTATTCAAGTAAATCAACAGAGATGACTCGCAGAATCAACAGTGCATCTGGCCCAAGAACTGCTAATGAATGTACAGTGCAGTGGTGGTTCAAGAAGTTTTCAAAGGAAACAAGAGCCTTGAAGATGGCGAGCGTAGTGGCTGGCCCCCACAAGTTGACAGTGACCAATTGAGAGCAATCATCAAAGCTGATTCTCTTCCAACTACACAAGAATTGCTGAAGAACTCAGAGCCGACCATTCTGCAGTTGTTTGCCATTTGAAGCTAATCGAAAAGGTGAAAAAGTTCTGTAAGTGGGTGCCTCATGAGCTCACTGAAAATCAAAAAAATCTTTTTGAAGTGGTGTCTTCTCTTATTCTACACAATTGTGACATGATGAAAAATAAATTTATAAGACAACTGGTAATGACCAGCTCAGTGGTTGAACCAGACAGAAGCTCCAAAGTCAGATGTGCACCAAAGAAAGGGTCATGTCACTGTTTGGTGTGGACTTATCCAGTACAGCTTTCTAAATCCTGGCAAAACCATTACATCTATGCTCGGCAAATTGATGAGATGCTTCAAAAACTACACTCTTGCAGCTGGCTCTGATAAACAGAAAGGCCCCTGTGCTTCCTCATTACAATGCCCAATATGTCACACAACCAACACTTCAAAAGTTGAACAAATTGGGCTACGACGTTTTGCCTTCATCTGCCTTATTCACCTGACCTCTCGCCAACCCACTACCACTCCTTCAATCATCTGGGCTTTTGCAGGGAAAACTCCACAACCAACAGGATGCAGAAGCTGTTTTCCAAGAGTTTGTCGAATCCTGAAGCACAGATTTTTATGCTACGGAAATGAATTAATTTCTTACTGGTAAAGCTGTGTTGATTTTCATGGTTCCTATTCTGATTAATTAATAAAGATGTGTTTGAGCCTAGTTACAATGATTTAAAATTCACGATCTAAAACCATAGTAGCTTCTGCACCAACCTCATAGATGGTCTCACTGGTCCTCTGGAGTTCATTATTGTAGGAGAGTCTTGAGTCCATTCTTTCCTTTCTTTGGTATCAGTGTGTTTTTTACTTTTTGTTTGTTTCTTCCTTGTAAAACAAGTTGCAAAACTGCAGTGATTTCAGGAAGAAATCTTTTGAATATTTGTCATATAATGGAGTGAGCTTTTACAGTGTGCAGGTATAGGCCTTTCTTTAAAAAAAAAAAAAGAAAAAGTTAGAACTTTATATAATCCTTGTGCCTATCTTTTTTAAATTTTTATCATTTTTATTTCTTTATCACTTCTGTACTCTGGGCAAACTTAAGTTTGTTCTCAGTTCTTGAGTTTTCTTATTTTCAACTATACTGACATTGGTGCAGATTATAATTTTACAAATGTGGTTTTAATTTCCTTGCTATATTCCACTTTCTCTACTAGCTCCTTTATCCTGTCAGCCTTGGTTTGTTCGTTTTGCATGTTTTCACGTGTTCACTTTTTAGGATATCTTTTCATAGAGACCATGTCATTTGTATTCCTTTATTTTTTAATATGTCAAAGGGCTCATGTGCGTGCCTGAGAAAAAGAGGGAGAGGGGGAAATCACCTCCCAATGGAGTGTGGTCATGCAATTCCTTCTCCATTTTTTCATCCTGATAAGATTTGGGGCAAGCATGCACACCCACCTGGCATGATTTTCAAGCTTCCAGGTTGGGATTCAAACCAGGTAGTAGCCATGTGATTTTAGCTCCCTTAACCACCAGGCTACTGGCCTGTCCTAGATTCCATTTTGATTACTGTGTAGGTAGTTTCTAAAATTTGATTTCTTACATTATTTCAGAAGTACTTTCTTTCTTTCTTTTATTTTTTTTGGCTGCGTGATTGCTTTTCATTTACTTCCATATTGTATTTCTTTTCACTTATCTTTTAAAGGAGGAAAACTATCCAGGTTCAGAGTGTGCTAACAGAGGATGTGAGGGTTGCCCCAGGCACACTTATAGCCTACTCATTTACTAGACAAATCCCAATTCTGGTGGCTCTGTCGGCCTAATGGATAGATCTTTTATATTCTCTGTTGCCTGGTTCTAAGACATGTCCTCATGACATTGTTAAAAATACGAAATCCATGAAGAAGGAAAAAAATAATCTTTTCATTTAAAACAAAATGTTACACTCAGACCAAGTTTTATCTCTTAGTAGTTTTGCCAGACACCTCCCAGGCTGAGCTAATTATCTTCATTTCCAAAGCAGATTCATGGCCTCTAATGCAGCTTTACTATAGGGCATGATTTTAATCAGATGTTATTATAAATGGTTTGCTCATTGTCTTGCTGTGTATGGCTATAAACTCCTTTGGGAAGTAACTCTTCACTATTGCTGTCTCATCATGATCATATCACAATGCCTGAACCTTTACAAATGCCAGTAAATGTTTCACAAATGATTGAATAACCAAACTGTTATCTTTGGTGAATGTTAGAATAAGTTATCTGATACTTAGAGTGAAGTATTAGAAGAGAAAAACAACTCAGCATTATGAAGAAATTAGCCAGATTCATTTTATTTTATCCTGTTGTTAAAATAAGGCAGAAAGGGGGCCAGCAGATGGCATAATGGTTATGTCATTGGACTCCCACGTAGTTGACCACGATTCAAGTTCCGAACCTGGAGGCTTAAAATTCACACCGGGCGTGTGTGCATGCACATGCATGCCCAAAATCTGAGAGGAGAATGGAGGAAAAGAGATTGTGGTGTGTGGTGTGGCCATCCTCTCTCCTGGAGAAGGAGGAGAGATGATTTCTCGCTTTCTGTCTGTCTCCGTCTCTCTGGCAAGCACACACATCCTATAGCAAAAAATCTCTCTCAAAAAAAAGATAATAAATAAGGCAGAAAGAAAGCAATAGACCTTGTTTATTTTGCTCTTAAGAAAATCAGATGTTGCCCCTAATCATTGGAACTGGAAAAATCTTTATTTGTACTATTGTTTTGTTGGATTTTCTTAAGAATTATTTTATTTAATCTTATTCATTGTCATTATCTTAATTTTATTTTTTGAAGTTGACCAGAGAGAGAGAGAAGGAAAGTGAGAGACCAAGCTGCCAGGTCCAGGACTCGAACCACGGTCAGCCATTTGGGAGTCCAGCCACCTTAATCACCACGCCACCTGCCGACCCCACCCCGTACTATTGTTAAATAAGCAAATAATTGATTGGATGGTGATAGCTAGGTGGTATATGTTAAACTCTGAGGAGTGAAATGAATAGTAACCCTCTTACATTAATGTTTATGTAAGACCTGTTTCTGATCTATAGCTACCTTTTCTATAATCACCAAGGCAAAATGATAAAGTTTTTATTTCTGTTTTGTGACCCATTTTCAGAGATACTAAACTATAGGGAAGTGTGTTTTGAAGTCCAAGAAATATGGTATTGTTATGTTTATAAAGTAAAACCTTCAGTGTTACAGGGTATTTGGTAATAAAGCACAAGTCCAGAATTAAGAGAGTATTTATGCAGAAACTGTGATATATCACTTGACAGAATACTGTGTAGCTTTTGAAATTGATACCAAGAGGCCCATCCTGTTGCATGGTCTTGATACTGCTGCTCAGCAGGCTGAGGCCACATAGGGGCCCCCGGTTCAATTTCCAGCCCATCCTAAAAGTCAGACATGGTGGTACATACGTGTGGCCCCAACTCCCAGGAGACTGAGGGAGGAGGATTGTGACATAGAAAGACCCTATCTAAAATACCACACACGTGGTGCACGTTCGCGCACACACTCAGTAAATAAATAGGCAAGTAGGTAGGTAGATTTCAAATTGATCTGTGGCCGTTACATACATAATAAGGTAGTAATTAATTATTCCAACCACGTTATCTCCTGTGTACATGGCAAATCAACAAGGTTCTTTATCAAATAACTGCCTGGTTTTGTTCTGTTTTGTTTTGGGTTTTTTTGGTTTTGTTTTTGTTTGTTTTTGCTATAGGGTTCATGTGCTTGCCAGAGAGAAGCAAAGTGAGAAATTACGCCCTGCGTGGGGAATGACTGTGCCACAATCTCCTCTCCTCCATTTTCCTCTCGAGATTTTGGGCAAGCATGCACATACATCCAACATGTTTTTCAAGCTTCTGGGTTTGGAACTTGAACTGTTTTTGGCCATGTGGGAGTCTAGTGCCTTAATCACCATGCCACCTGCTGGCCCTGCTGTTTCTTAATGTTATGTTTTATTCTTATATTGCCATCATCAGTCAGCAGTCAACAAACTTATTGAAATTTATAAACCCCATATCACTCGTCACGGTAGAAATAAAACAAGTGTGAGCAGTAGTCCTTGATCCATAAAACCTTTTCAAAAATCAAAATCTCAGTACTTGAGCTTACCAGTTTTGTGGTCGCGTTGACATTATGCTGGTGAAACTCCTTAGAAATGGCACATGGTTACAGTTCATTACATTTAACATTCGTGTGTGTTGTTTTCAGCTTGAGGAATCATGACCTGAATGACTATCCTACTGTGTGTTAACTATTGTGCAGAATTTCATTTCATGTTTTTGGTATTTATTTCAATCATTTTATGAAACTCTTATGACTCTAAAAAAGTAAAAATAACCAGGTACCTCATTTCCCTTCTTGAGTCTACCATCCTTACAATTGTTTTCATTTGGCTCTCTCGTAAGGGAGAAGATGTCAACCGGACACTGGAAGGTGGAAGGAAGCCTCTCCATTATGCAGCTGATTGTGGGCAGCTTGAAATCCTGGAATTCCTGCTGCTGAAAGGAGCAGATATTAATGTATGTAGAGAACATTGTCATTCTAGAAAAAATTCCTTTGTATGCTTTGGGTAATTTTGTTTTCTGTAGATTTGTAAAATAGTTACCTATAGAGACCTTATTTAAAATAAGAATACAATTTGAAATTGTGTGAAATTTCCTGTAATTTAGAAATACATAGTTGGGGGGCCAGCAGGTGGCGTGGTGGTGAAGGTGCTGGACACTTCCACTTGGCCGACCATGGTTCGAGTCTCGAACCTGATGGCTTGCTTTCTCACTTTCCTTCTCTCTGTGTGTCTGTCTTTCTCTGGTCAAATGAAAATAAATGAATAAATAAAATTAAATAAATAATTCTTTTTAAAAAATACATACTTGGGATTTTTACAAATAAGCCAAACAGACTGACTTTTAAGGTGATAAAACTGAAGATTAGGATGTTTCACTGTTAGCTGTTGCTTTTTAGATTCTAAAACTTGGGGAAGTTAGTAGTATCACAGGTAGTAAGTGGCTGTCATGTAATGAAGCAGGACTGTACAGTCATAGGATAAAATAATCAGTATTGTTTACAAAGGTAAGTGAGCAAGTAGTCAAATAGTCATCTGACCATGGCTTTTTGTAACCTCTGCACTTCAGTTTCAGAAAATGTTTAAGTAATCATGGCAGCAAGTTAGATGAACTGTCCCCGTGTTCACATTCCAGGGAAACCATGTCACCTAACAGGCTTTTACCTCATCAGCTATTCTGCTCCATCCTGGAGCACTTTGGCATTTCTACAATAATTTGGAATTAAGCGTCAGGGAGACTAAATAACTAGCCACACAGTAAGTGGCAGAGCCAAGATTTGAGCTGAGGTTAAAGCCCTGCTCCCTCTACTTTATAGAGTCCCAACAGAGACATTTCTGGGCTTGGGCCCCGGTAGCCCTCAGAAACTAGATGTTTGTCTCTATGTAGAAAGCCAAATAGGTAAACATTGATTTTAATATATTCACAAGAGTTCCTTAATTAGATTTAGAAGGAAGAAATGAAAAATGGATAAGGTTATCTCTTTATTTATTATCTCATAGGCTCCAGATAAACATCATATTACTCCTCTTCTGTCTGCTGTCTATGAGGGTCATGTTTCCTGTGTGAAATTGCTTCTGTCAAAGGTGAGGCCATCGCTAATTTGTATTGCTTTTTTCATTACCGTTTAACAGTTGACACTAAGTATTTGATTATTCATTCATTTGCATTCTGTATGGGCAGGGACAGGAAATTAGAGACCATATCCATAATCAAGGGCTTGAACACAGTTACTCAAAAGTAACTGGTTCGCAAACTATTCATTAGCAGTTTGTGATGGGTCAGGAACTTGGGCTAGAATATTAATCGACAGTCTCCTTCAAGGAAATTTCATCATGAGACCAAAGTTGACTGAAGTAAACGTTGTACTTAGTGATATAGAGAATGTTGCCATGGACAAGTAACAGCATGCACACGGGTCCCAGGCTCACAGACCACACTGTGAGTAGCGCTGGTTTGAAATTTGTGAGCTTCATTTTCTGTGGCACATACTGAGCACGATTATTAGAGGTCGTTTGCTAGAAGTAAGGACTCTCCAAGTCATTAGTTTCTTGATGCGATTGAGATAGTGGTACATTTGCCTTTTCTGGTGTGTTTTTGTCTTCCCTATTACAAGCTCTTGGGTGGAGTTTAAAATCCAGCCTCCAGTATGAACCAGTTAGTTGGAACCATTCTAGCTATATTATCAACAGATGGAGCTTGCAAATATACAGAAGGCCAGGAATCTGTAAAATACGGCTCTAATACTCATCCTACAGTTGTCATTTCATGGCTGTACTCTGGGAAGTGCTGTTTATATTCCCTTGGGATCTCAAAACAAGCACTGTTAAAATAAGCAAGGGAGAAATAGAAATTCAGCGAGTAAATATTGGGTATTTTGCCTCAGTGCCAGGCACATAATAAGTGCTCAATAAATAGTGGCTATTCTAACACAGGAATGAAGAGGATTCAGTGTTTCATAAGGTCAGCTTCAATAAGATATGGGGAAAATTAGGAAAGAATAAGATATATTTACCTCTTAGACAATTTGACAACTCTCTGAAGATAGGGTTGTGAAAGACGTTAATTTAGGTCCTTTAAAACTAAAGGTTTTTTCCTACCCATAACTTCACGTGAAACATCATTACTGGAATTCTTAAAGTGGTGTGTTTTGTTATTTTTTTATTTATTTTTTTTGTGTGTGTGAATATAGCACTGGCGATTTTCAAATTGTGCTGATCATACTGAGATGAATGATGCATTTCTCCAAAAGGGAAAAAAAAGAAGGGATAAGTTATTCTTTGTCACCACAGTGGATCCATCTAACATCTGTGACAGTGTTTGCTCACAAAGATTTCCACTCATTCTATCTTTCTCCTTACTGTCAGTCCCTTCTCTAATGCCATGAAAAGATTTTAAAGTACCCTTGAAAAATTATCAATAGATAATTGCATCTCTGGGGGGGTGTTTTTGCTTACTATATCAAAAACTAGTTGCTTTAGCCTACAAATATTGATTTGCAGTTTATGAAAGATTTATATAATTCCAATAATGTATTAGTGGAACTCTGTGTATTATAAGTAACTAAACCCAGCCAAGACAGACTTAAATAGTAAAAAGATCTTACTGACTCACGTAACGATACAGCTGAGGCATAGCTTGACCCTGGGCTCCTGCCACATGACCAGGATCTGACTTTTTTTTTTATCTGGCCCAGTCCTTTCTCAGCTTGACTTCCTTCCTATGACCTCAACCTGTCTGCCAGCTAAGTGGAAGTAAAGGAAGTGAATGATTCCTTCCTCATCCTTCCTTCCCCTTCTTTCCTTGACCTCACCAAGGAAATTTAGAAAAAACCTCTGTGGGATCCTTTTTAGTTTACAACTTTAGGGCTTTGGTCATTTACTAATGAGTTGCCCAGCTGAAAGCATGCTCTTTCTTTTTAGCCATTAACTTGAACTACAGGTCAGGACAATTTTTTTTTCAATATGCCTCTTTCCTCTTAGGGAGAAAAAAAAAAAAAGACATGGGTATTCTTAAGCTAGAGAAAGCCTGAAGCATTGTTATGTATTCCTTACTTACAAAATGTGATGCTCCAGGAAATTAAGACCTTATGGTTCTAAGTTTCTCTTCTTAAAAGACTTTTTCTACATTGGGACCAGCAGATGGTATAATGGTTATGTCACTGTACTCCCACGTAGTCAACCGCAATTGAAGTCCTAGACCCGGCGGCTTAAAACTCACACCAGGTGCATGTGTGTGTGCCCAAGATCACAAGAGGAGAATGGAGGAGAAAGGATTGCAGCATGGCCATCCTCCCTGGGGGGGTAATTTCTCGCTTTCTGTCTGGCGAGCACTTGCGCCATACAACATAAATCTCTCTTTTAAAAAAAAGTCTTTTCTACACTAAATGGATTCTTGGAAAGCCACCTTGATTTGCATGTTCAGTGGGCCCTGATACCTTATCCTAAAAGATTCTTTATAAACATGTACTGTGTTGCTAAATACTGGTTGTGAGTCGTCTTAACTTTTTACCTATTTTATCTTTTCTTTTATTCCCATATCCTTCTTTTATTCGTCAGAGCCTTAATTTTTGTAGCCAAATAAGTGACATTCAGAGTTAGCTATATTTTTAGTAGATCAGTTATAATCATGTAGGGCTATAATTTGTTATATATAAAAGAAATGGAATTTTTTAGCTTTGTTGAAAGTAGCACAGTTAATTTTAGTTCTGCTTTTTCAAATTTAATTTGATTTCATTATTACATAAGCTTCCTTAATGGATACCCTATAGTTTTGTTAGCCAAATTTTCTTGGAAATTGATTATGTTCTTTCAGAAATCCTTAATTGCTAAAATAGAGCTTTTTCAGTGCATCTTTTAAAAGTTAAAGTCAATATTTGTCTTAAGCCTGTTTGATTGTCAGGAAAGTCATGATGTATTTTTCTATGCGAAAATGCTTCATGATTTTCCTGCTGGTCCAATAGTTGATTCTTTTATCAGAAGTAGAATTCTTAGGATTATATTTTTAAAGGACTTAAGAACTTTTATAGACTCATGGATATTTCTAATGTTATCTAGCTTGGATATCACTAACATAAGAAAAGAGGCAAAATTAGAGTGTAGTATAACTCAATTTGATGACTACCCATGGAGGCAAAATCACAAAAACAAAGAAGATTGCTAGAATATTTCAAGCCAGCTGTATGTGATATGCTGTATCCCTTATAATTTACTGTCAACCCAAATACATAGGTACTGTTATCTACATTTTATATATAGGAAACCATTTGTCTCAGGGAGGTCTAGTTGCTCAAAGATCAAATGGAATATAATTGAATCAAGATTTATTCTAAGTGTCTGATTCAACCACTCATGTTCTTGATAGTACTTAAGATTGCCTTTCAGGATTGACTGGCGACATAGTTACAAGAACTAGAACACGTACCTATCTGCAGATAAAATGATACACAGCTGGATTTTAATTGTTGGGCTGATAAATGAGCGCATATAGAGATGGACAGAGGTGGGACTTCCATTCAAGACCAAGGTGTGGTACATGCTGTGGTACCCTTTTCGCCCTCGGTGACAAAAAGATATTTTTAAAATGAATGAGTCAGTGTCTGTTTTGGATAAAGAAGAGGTTCATTAGACAAGACATTTTAATAAATACTTTAAAGACAGAAAGCAGGTAGGGATAGAGTCAAAGAAGGAAATCTCCTCAACTGCAAGCAGGTGAGCACTGTTGCAAAACGTAAGAGCTGGCCTGAAGCTGTTCTGAGCCCAGAGATGCCCAGTACCCTGAGGAACAAATGGAGTGATAACTTGGGTGCTCTTGAAGAAGAAAGCAAGCTAGCAAAATTAAACCCAAATGGGAAGACAGTGAGAGGCAAGAAGGAATCATGCACAATAACTTAAATCTGTGCATAAATCTAAACAGATATTAAAGTATAAAACAAAGGCCAGCATTTTTAAATGTAAGCCAGCACTGAAGATTTGGCAAATAATAACAGTGACAAGGGGATGATCAAGGCTCTTGATATTTCCACCAAACCAGAGTAGAGAACATGAGAAACAGTAAAACTGGCAAAAAAAAACAAGGGAAGGGAGGAACTGAAACAGGTGAAATACAGGCTGGTCCAAGAAGCATCCTGAGAAATTTAGCAGAAACAGAGGAATAAGAATGAAAAGGAAGCTGAAGTGAGTGTGTTTTCACACGCTTAGACTCTGACAGAGAAGGGACAGCTGAAAGGCACAGCAATCGGTGTAAGGGCCAAGCCTAGTGTAAACTTTGGCCTGTTTTTATCAAAGCACGAACAGTCAGGCTGTGATCATGTGTAATTTATAATTATAATTATCCTATTTGAACAAGGTTCCCCTTTTTTAGCCCTAAAAAAAAAAAAAAAAAAAAAAAAAAAAAAAAAAAAAAACTTAATCAAGAAACTTTTTTTAATAAATGTGTTACTTAGAAGGTATAAAAATAGCCCCTAGTTCAGAGGTTGGCACACTATCTTAAAGGGTCAGTTGTGTCTTGCAGAACACATGGTTGCTCTCACAACTTTGCCATTGTACCTGTAAAACTGCTATAGATGATACATAAATGAATGGACACAGCTGCACTCCAGTAAAATGTACTAATTTACAAAAGTAAGCCTCTGAGCCATAGTTTGCCAGCCCCTGTTCTAGCTCCCAAATAATTTGGAATTTATGGTGTATATCATTTTAAAACCCTAATCCTGGGGACCAGCAGATTGCATAATAGTTTCATCGCTGGACTCCCACATAGCTGACTATCATTCTCAGACCCTGCGGTTTAAAAATCTCAGGCCGGGCGCTTGTGCGTGCATGCCCAAAATCCTGAGAGGAGAATGGAGGAGAAGCGATTACAGCGTGGCCATCCCCCTGGGATCTGAATTGTCACTTTCTGTCTCTCTGGTGAGTACATGCACCCTATTGCAAAAATATATCTGGAAAAAGTAAAAAAACAACACATAAACCTCATGGTAAGATAATCCTTCCTGAGTAATTCAAGGTGAGTATATGTCATTCTGGATGCTCTTATTAGACAGCTGGCACTTAACTTGTTGAACAGCTGTATTAATGTAACCAAACAAGAGCTTATAGGACAGTGATCTGGGATTTTTTTTTTTTCTTTTCTGAACTGATCTTTTACGTTAAAAATCTCAAATACCTGAGAAATACTAGTAGTGCATGAACACATTATTTAGAAGAAGGTTGATAATCATGAAATAAATTTTTTTTTTTTTTGAGAGGTTTTGCTATAGGGCTCATGTGCTCACCAGAAAGAGACAGAGACAGAAAGTGAGAAATCACCCCCCAGGGGGGATGGCCACGCCGCAGTCCCTTCTCCTCCATTCTCCTCTTGGGATCTTAGGCATGCGTGCACACACACCCAGCATGAGTTGAAGCCACTGAGTCCGGGACTCAAACCACAGTTGACTGCATGGGAGTTCAGCGACACGGCCATTACGCCAACTGCTGTTCCCATGAAATAATATTTTTTAACTATAGTTAGCTGATGAACATTCATAAGTTTGGAATTCATTTAGTTTTCACAGTTGCATATAATTTGCTATCTTAATCTCATATCAATAGTTTTGTGGTTAAAAAACCAGTTCTCTAAGTGAAATGGTAGTACTTTATCTGAAGCATTAATATATTATCATGTTGGATATTTCTTATCTTTATTATATTACATAATTTCTATTTTAGTATTTATTGTAATTCCTTAACATTTATGTAATTTATAATAAAGAATATTAAGCAGTCTAATATTCATGCTAATCTTTCCTAATCCTAAAGAAAACCATTTCTGAATAATCTACTATAGGGTATTGTGGAAACATAAATATTTACTTCTATTATCAGTCTTTTAAAGATGTTACATTTGCTACAATTTAGCATTTAGACCAATAAGCTTTCGGCCATTTACCTTAGTGTGTATTTACACCCCATCTCTTATATGGTATACATACTGATTTAAAGTACCTTCTCAACCTCCTGTAGGAATTAGGAATTCTTCTAAGTAAATAGAAAAAGTTGTACTCCAACATGAGAGAATCAGAATTCTCATGAACTGAACATTCAGTGAAAGTTTAAAAACAATAAAACTGTTTCATTCTTCAGTGACAAAAATAAACAGGCAGAATACTTAATTTGTTACTATAATAAATCATTATTCTATTACTAGAGATATTTAACATACTAAAGCTGGATTTGAGAGGAATAACTCCAAAAGAAACTTTGCTTTTTTGTTTTCCTTTTTTTCTCTGTTTCACTGCAGCAGTTAACAAATTTATCTTCAGGAAGTCTGTTCTAATGTTACAACAACATAAAAATATGTAACCACTGTTATTGTGCAATCTAAATGTTAGTGAGTGACTCATAGCTCTCTCAGACCACTCCATGTTAACTGTTCTGTTTGTTGAATAGGATGAGAGTGAGATACCAAACAAAGCGTTACTAAGCTACCTTTCTTAAGTTCGTATATTAGACTTTTTCAATACATTCATCTGTTCATGGACATTTGGGTTGTACATTTGGACTGTACTCAGCAGTTGTAAATAACACCACAGTAAACATGGATGTGCGAGTGTTTTTTCCAACTGAGTGTGTTCTTATCCTTTGGGTTGATACTCAGGGGTGGAATTGCTGGATCATATGGTGTTCTATTTGTAGATCTTTGAGGAACCTTCATGTCGTTCTCCACAATGGCTGTACTAATCTACACTCCTTCCAGCAGTGTAGAAAAATTCCCTTTTCACCACACCCTTGCCAGCACTTAACATTTTTTAATTTTTTAATCTTAACCATTCTGACTGGGGTTAGGTGATATCTCTTTGTAATTTTGACTTTGACTGGACAGTTTATTAATGCTAGGAAAACTAATTTTGTATGCTGTTATGATATATAGTGATTAATGTAAAATAGTCCATTTTTTTTTAAAAAAAAAAAAAAAGAATATTTAGTGTTGTATATGCACAGTTGCTATAGAAAGTGAAATAAACCAAAAATCAGTCTGCTGGGAAAACCCTCTTACAGATAACATTGACATTTTGATAAATGTATTTTCTGTGCTTTATTTTTCATAATCAAGTAGGCAGTTAATAATAAATAAAATAATAAATAAAGCTGAATACTTTTCTCAAATGCCAGCATTGTTGAATTTTCAAGGAAATGTCTAGTACAGATTTTGCTGCTTGAATTGAGAATCAAAGGTGTATGATACAGGGTTCTCCCAAAAGTTTGTGGAAAAATGGAATTAAAGTATGCATTTATTTTGGTACAAAAAATTTTGAAATCCACGCAGTGTTTTCATAATGCACACTTTCCACACACTTTTTGAAGACTGCACATATAAGGGCTGCCTTCCACACACTACCTACATCCAATAAAATCTAAATAGCTACACATATTCTCTGAAGCCCACGTTTTGTGATTATTTTGGGGGGAGAAGGAGACCTCCAAACTTCTGTTCCATATAATATGGAAAAGTTTGGCTTCAAAAAATTACTAAAGGGACCAGCAGATGCATAATGGTTATGTTGCTGTACTCCCACGTACTCAACCACAGTTCTAGTCCTGGACCCCGTGTCTTAAAACTCACTCTGGGTACGTGTGCATGAGTGTTCAAAATCCTGAGAGGAGAGTGGAAGAGAAAGGAGTGCTGCATGGCCATCCCCTTTGGGGGATGATTTCTCACTCACTCTCTCTGGCCAGTGTACGTGCCCTATAGCAAAAATCTCTCTTAAAATAAAAAGATGTTTAAGACTAGTGACCCTCAAAGAACTCAGCAGTGCCTTTCTGAGTTGCTTTAAGAAATTGCATCATAAAGGGTCTACCAGAATGATACAAATACAACATTTACCTCATTAGTAACTGAATAATCAATGTTACACTGTTTTGGTCCGTTTCATAAATCTCATAAACAAGTACACCCAAATGTAAGCTCATTATTTTTATCAATTTAGCTCTCAGACTGTCATACCTTATTATTTTACTGTTAGTGATGTATGTAGTATGATGCCACCTGTCCCCAAGTTGAGTTCTCGGTTCTTCATTCTAGCTCTGTGGCTTTGAGCAAATTCCTTAATATATCAGCCTAAGTTTTCTTCTTCAATAGCAGGGGTCTGGTGCCTATCACCTAGGGTCGATAGATGAAATAACTTAGTTACATGACATTTCATATGTGCAAGTACTGTTCTAAGTACATTAACCCATCATGACAGTAATCCTAAAACTAGTTATGATTTTTAGTCCCCATTTTATTTGGGGGAGAACTGAGGTACAGAGCAGTTAGGAAATTTGCCCAGGATCACACAGCTTGCAATTCAAATTCAGTTATTCTGGTTTTAGGGCTTGTGTCTGAAACCACTGCATTTCTTACTATAGCCAAGTAATTAAGTGAGGTAGGATGGATAAGCCATTTGCTGCAACTCCCAGCATGTCATAAATTCTAGTAAATAATACTTCTCAGAAAAGAGAAGACTTGGGAACCAGCAGTTAGCGTAATGGCTATGTCGCTGCACTCCCACGTAGTCGACCGCGGTTCGCGTCCCAGACTCGGTGGCTTAAAACTCACACCGGGCGCGTGTGCGTGCGTACCCAAGATCCCGAGAGGAGAAGGGATTGCGGCGTGACCATCCCCTCTGGGGGTGATTTCTCGCTTTCTGTCTCTATGTCTCTGTCTGTCTGGCAAGCGCACACGCCCTATAGCGAAAAACCTCTCAAAAAAAAAAAAAAGAAAAGAGAAGACTTGCTGCAAATGGGATTTCCTGAGAAAAACAAGCTTTATGAAAATAACTTTGTGTTAGAATAAACTTTTTCATCTAAAACTTATAATGTACTCATCACGTAAGTAATGTAACAGCTCAATATCTGAACCCCCTTGGAGATGAGGAATTTCAAGGCCCATTTATACTTTTCCCCATCATCATATTTCTGCAATGAATTTTTCTCTGAAACCTTGAAGTGATTTCTCTCTTCTTGCTAAATATGATTGTAGTAGAGATGTTAAAATTGTATCTTAACAAGAGGTGAAATAAGAACAAATCCAAGACCATTATACATGCAACTGAAAATGAACCACGGTCACTGTGCCCAGATAAGAAATGAAATGTAAAATGTGACTTCATTGTTCATAAATGTGTGTGGGTCTCATTTGTTTGTTTTTTTGTCTGTAAGTAGGGATGGCTATTTGGAAAACTTTTTTAAATGTGTGACTCCTGAAAGTTAGGTCATAAGGATTAAATTTTTTTTTTTTTTGAGAGAGAGAGATTTTCGCTATAGGGCGCATGCGCTCGCCAGACAGACAGAGAGAGACATTAGAGACAGAAAGCGAGAAATCACCCCCCCAGGGGGGATGGCCACGCCGCAATCCCTTCTCCTCCATTCCTCTCGGGATCTTGGGCACGCACGCACACGCGCCCGGCGTGAGTTTTAAACCACCGGGTCCAGGACGCAAACCGCGGTCGACTACGTGGGAGTCCAGCGACATAGCCATTAAGCTAACTGCTGGTTCCCTAGGATTAAATTTTTTAAAACGTGAAAGAGGTGAGATAAGACTTAGCCCGCAAGGTATATTAAAGTTTTCAGCTCACCCTGTGGTTCATTTAGACATTCCTGGTTGCATAGTTAGCACCTTGTTAGAGAAGCAGAACAGTATAGGTGGAAGAGCTTGCCGATGAAATCAGAAATGGTAGATTTAAAGCCTGGTTCTGTAACTTAATAGCCAGAAACTCACTTGATATTTGAACTCAGTGGGACTAATAGTATTCAGACCTTGGGATTATTCTGGGCATTGAAGAAGGTAATTGTCTATTTTTAGTACTTGCCATGCTGATATATTTGCAAATGAGACCCTTTTCTCTGTTGCAGTTAGACTGTGAAAATATGTGAACTAGTCTCTCATTCTCCTTAATGTCCTAGAACAATGGTCAACACACTTTTTCTGTGAAAGGCCAGATAGTAAATATATGGGGCTTTGCATACCCCATATATTGTTACAACTGCTCATCTTTACCATCATAGTACAAAAGCAATAGTAAGCAATGGGCATATTAATGAACACGGTAGAAATTTTTTCCCCAAAACTACATCTGGCACTGTTTAATACAAACCCAGTAAATGCTTGTTGATTCAGCTTGTGTGTTGAATGTCTGTGAAAGTGTTCTATAGCTTCTGAGTGCTCAATAGACAGCACATATGCACCCTACAAAGGTCTTTGTTAGAAGAGGCACCAATAAATTGTGAGTATCTAAAGTTAATAAATGTTAAAATCTGGGTTTTGTCCTAACATTTTTGGAGAAAAGGACATAAGTAATTTTCAACTAAAGATAGCATAGAACACAAGGAGGCTGTTGTTTCCATAATTTCCTGACAGACCTTGAGCCACTTTCTTAATCTTTTTGAGCTTAAGAACCTTTGTCTATAACAGAGTTAGCAATGCTGCATCACGGGGCTGCTGTAAGAAAGAAATGCGATTATGTGTCTATAGTTTGATGATAAAAACTCAAAACTGCTACAAATATTAGGGACATTAACATCCACTGCATTTTATGTTATACTAGATGTTGTGGGATATCCAAAAATTGTCTTGTGTGTCCTGTGTGAACGTGTACATTCAGTGTGAACCAGTAACGGAAATTACATAGTATGTACATAGGTAATAATTATAGGTGATCTGAATACTTTTCTAATGTCACTAAAAATCGAATCCAGTTTTAGTAGTCACCAACATTGAGTTTTATCTGTGTTATAGTAATAGTAATATTTAAGTATATAATCAACAATTGAAAGTTCTCATATTCTCAGCATTTATCATAGTACCATGGGTTGCAAGCAGATGCCCCAAATCATAAGATAATGGAATTCTTTATAAGCATAGCACAGCTTCTCAAGACTTCTAAAATGGTTATAATTGATTCAAAATGAATATTTTTCAGCATTCTTTTGTTTTGTTTTAGAAAGAGAAATTTTTGCTATAGAGCACATGCACGCACCAGAGAGACAGAGAGAAATCACCCTCCCACCCCAAGGAGATGACCACGCCACAGTCCCTTCTCCTCCATTCTCCTCTCGGGATCTTGGGAATGCATGTACACATGCCCAGTGTGAGTTTTAAGCCACCAGGTCCGGAACTCAAACTAAGGTCAACTATGTGGGAGTCCAGCAACATAGGCATTACACCATCCGGTCCTGCAGCATTCTTTTTAAAAGTGATAAATAGTGGTACATCTTAGACAGAATGGTAGAGTGTTATTTTTTTCCTTTTAATTTGGACGTGTGCTCAACTCAGATAGGATTTATATTACTAAATATGCATTTATACTGTGACCGTAATGTAAGTTTTTTCACCTATTTAACAAATAGATGTTGACCATCTGCTGTATACCAGGCACTACCCAGGCGTTGAAGGTGTAGAGATGGCTGCCCTCATGCACAGCCTGATTTTGAGCAGACAGGAGTGTCAGTGGATTACAGGCTGTGGTAAGTGCTGTTAAGGGGTGGAGATCAGCTTTGAGTAACAGGAACCGCCTACTAACATGGTTCTAAAGAAAGTAGCTCACAAGGAGACAGGGATCTAAATCAAGTTCCCCCGGGCATTGTGTCTGTTTGGGACAGGGAGAAGGGAAAAGAGCTGAGTGCTTTTTCCTCCTGCAGCTTTATTGGAAAAGGAAAGCCCTCGACAGAAGAGGTGAAAATTGCATCAGATGGTCCCTTGTAGCTTTAAAGGAATCTGTAGATTCAATCTCTTTTCAATTTCTGGAACAGAGGAAAGCAAGGAATGGGCTTAGGCGAGTCCAGCTGAGGTATCTACCTCAGTGTGAACAGCAAAGTGCCAAGGGCACACAGGATGGGGCGGCCAACTGCCTGGGGAATTCCAGAAAGGCTTCACAGAGAATGTAACAATTGAATGAGAGTTCATGGGTGCTGAAAGGGAAAGAACAAGGAATTTCTTTGTTCCTTTACATTTTGTAGAGTCCTTATGGATATTTAATATCAAATAAAAGGAAGTACACTGTGTTTTCTCTAAATATGGAGCTGTATGGGTGCACAAGATAAACAAGTCCTCTGCCCTTGGAGGCCACATTTTCTAGAGGGAAAGACAACAGACAAGTAAATAAATGGAATTCAGTTTCAGGTAGTAACAATTACTGTAAAGAAAATACCTTTGTAAGGATAAAAACTTAACTATTTTGGGTAAAAAAAATTCTTAAGGGTATATACTTTTAAGCAGAATAATTGAGACATGATTAAACTTTTACGTGAAAACATACTATTGGCATCAAACTCCCTAGAGTCTGTTGAAGAGTTGGGGTTATTTGTCTTATACTCGGTAACTAGTTGATTGCTAAGTGTTAGTGGTGGTTCTGTCTGTTTCTTTCTTACTTAGTCATGTCAAGTTCTCATCAGATGTTAACTGCTGTTGGTGTGACCATCTCTCCTTAACTGTTTTCTTTGTGATTTTATTTGGATTGAGAAAATCCATACTTGAATTATTCTGAGGACCTCAGCATTCTTCTATGGAATGATAAAGAGTTTGGGTCCCCTTATTAAACTGTTTCAGTGGTTAAAAGCTTTAAATTCACTTTCTAGTTCAGATCAACATAAGTTTGCTGGAACCAGACCTGATAAGTATCTGGAAACATTTAAATGTTTCTTGAATTGGCTTTAATTCTCTATTGCAATTTAGTCCTTTCAGGCATTCATTTTACGTTCTGAATAGTTTTCTAAAGCAAATAGATTATTCCAGACTGTAGTTGCTAAATTTTTTCCTGAAGTAGTTGGTTGTAGTCTAAGGTTGAAATACAGCATTAAACCAAACCTTATACAGAAATGTCCACAAAGAGTCTGTGCGTATGTGTCTGTCTGTACATACTAATGCATAGATACTCATGAGTATGTATGTATAGCCCCTTGTACTTTTTAAAATTAAATTTATAAATTTTGCATTGAAACAAAGCAGCTTGAAAAACTGACAGGTGATCAGTATAATATATCTTAACCACTAAGCCTTTTGTCGAGACCAGATAACCTCAATACAAGTATAGGAGTTTCATTCTTAAAATATTACTAATCCAGTTGTCTTGACCTATTTCTCCACACAAAGAACTGATGGTATGGGGCCCGGAGGTAGCATGGTGGTTATAGACACTGGACTCCCATATGACCATCCACGGTTCGAGTCCCAGACCTGGCAACTTGCTTTCTTACTTCCCCCTCCTTTTCTCTCTGCCTCACACACACACGCCCTATAGTAAAAATTAAAAATAATAATAAATTAAATAATTCCTTTTAAAAAAATGAACTGATGGTATAAAGTAGAATTTGACTATCTAAAGTAGGAAGTAGCAGACGGTAACAAGCAAGTAAAAAAATATTGTTTCGTTCTTGCTTATCTTTCAAGCCAGATTTAAACTGTTCATGGGCAGTGACAACATGACTTGAAATTTTCTTCAGCATTTCCCATAGCCTGCCACATACTATCAAATAGCCAATAAATTATTTATAGTGCCTTAAAAATTTTTACTCTTAGAAGGACCGATAGCAAATCTGTCTACTTGGGCCCCTTCAGCTTGGCCATAGCAATTTTTTCCTCAAGAAAATTTGCTCACCTGAATCATGCTCTACATATAGACAAATGAACTTAATCCTGATTCTAATCAGATACCAAAACTGAAGGATCCTCAATGTTGAGATTACCTGAAAATAACATTTTATATGGTGGAGCACACTTTTAATAGAAATGCCTTGTTGATCTACTCACAGTACTTTGTTTTCAATGAGTAATACTGTGATTTTTTTTTCCATTTATTATGTTTAGTCCCTTTCTACATCAGTTGCAAATACTTATTGATTTCCTGTTTTTATTGGCCCTGTGCAAGGCCTTGGGAATGCAAAAACTGACTAATAAGCTTGGTTCCTGCCATCAACATAATCTAATAAAGGAAGACAAATACGTAAAATAAGTGCATTGAAGCATGGTGATTGGTGCACCAGGAGTTATATGCTCTGTAGTAGGATCCTGAAGGAAGGAGTAAAGCGTGATCTTGAGAGTCAAGGGGATACTGTTATAAATAAGGATGTCATCACAGTTCCAGGTACCACAGGTGTCGCTTAATAAAACAGTTGGCATTTGAGCTAAACTGCAATGTAGGATAGAAAAGATTTAGCAAGAACTATGACTAGAGATGTAGATAATAAGCAAATTATGCTTTTATGTGTCGTGTTATTTATCTTTATTTTCTTTGGTGTGGATGCCATTACAGACTTCCAGGTCGGTGAATAGCATGATCAGACTTGCGTATTAGAAACATCACCCAACACATACATAGAGTGTGAATTGGAAGGGTGTAAGAAGGAAGGGAGGGAGGGAGGGAGAAAGCAAGCAAAGCAAGCAAAGAAAGAAAAGAAAATAGGAAACTACTGCATCAGGATGTTTATGTGAATATTCTGAACTAAAAAATAAGAGTATCAATGGGGAAGTAAGGACAGATGGGAAATGTTAAGAACAGTAAAGAGTAAAGTGTTAAGACCTGGCAATTGATTATGTGGGAAATAAATAGGGCCTGCGTAGTGTCTTCACATTTCCTGGAACATGGTAGTATTCTTCACCATGACAGAATACTGAAAAAGGAACAAGTTTGTAGGGAAAGATTACAGGTTCATTTTAGGAGAGGTTGAATTAGAGGTATTTGTGGAATTTAAAGTGAAGTCTCAAAGCCAATATATAAATATACATGAGCTTGAAGTTCAAGAATCATGTTCAGGATAAAGATAAAGGTTGGATAATGGATGAGGATCAGGGAAAAGCATCATACTGAGCAGGTCATGAAGACTGCCAAAGACCAGAATGGGAGGGACGGGGAACCACCAGAGAGAAAGTGAGGGCAGAGTGGAAGGAGTGTGTACAAGAGGAAGGAGAGGTAGACAGAAGAGACTAGGTCTTAAGAGTTTAGGCAAATATGACTGTCATCACTGTTCAGATACCATAAATGTTGATTGAATTTGGCATTTAGAAGACATTAGTAACTTATTCTATCTTCAGAACGGTCTAGGTCACTTTGCAAACCTGCTGTGTCTGCTGGTCCCTCTTCCTTTCAGGAGAACCCGGGTTATGGCTGTGCACATTGACAGCCTAACTAGTCCTTGTATTAATATCTCAGCTTCCCGTGCATAAAGTATGGTCGTGTATCTTAAGTTAGAGCTAATGGGGTGTGCACAAGATATGCATCACTTCCATACTGTCGCCTAACAAAGGAAGCCACTTCCTGTAGACTTTTCTCCAGCCAGCAGGCTGGAAGCAGAGACAGAGGTGAGCTGGCTTCACTTAATAGGATGAGGAGAGAACCCGTGGGAGAGTAACAAAATGGAAGGAACTTAGATCTTTAGATGACCTTACGAGGCAGGGCCACTCTACCAGACTTAAAACTACACTGTTCTGTGATAGAAAACTGAGTTAACTTACATAGTTTGATCTGTGGTGTTTTATGTTCTCTTTGTTACAGTGATTTATCCTAATAATAATGAATAGTTCAAAGTTTGTTATTTGTAAATGAATGAACAGGCCTGAGGAAAATTCAGCTTGATACTGTGGGTGTTACCCCTTGATTCTGTCATTTGTGATACAGGATTATGTGTCACATTTGTTATCACAGGGTTGTTGTAACAGAACAGAAAAATTAATCCTGGTAATCTACAAGGTGCCACAGTGAGCAGTGTTCACCTAGAAATAATTTAAACATTGCTTACATGTTTACAATATAAAACTCAATCAATACAACACAGACTAGACCGGGTTTCTACAGACCAGAATGTAACCGTTAATCTTGACAGATTAGAAAAGATAGCAGGTTAGAAAGTGGAGAGTGATGGGAAGGCAGAGAAAGCATCTTTTTTTTTCTTTTTTTTTTTTAGGGCTTTTGACATAGGATGTAAGCGCTTGCAGGAGGGAGACAAACGGAAAGTGAGAAGTCACCCCACCCCCAGGGGGAGATAGCCAGGCCCCAATCCCTTCTCCATTCTCCTGGGATTTGGGGCACAATGCACACATGCCTAGCTGATTTTTAAACTGCCAGGTCCAGGACTTGAACCTCAGTAGGCCATGTGGGAGTCCAGTGCCTTAACCACCACACTACCTGCTGGCTCTGAGAAAGTATCTTATAAAATTACTTTATGAGAGATGCAATATTGTCAAAATTGATGAACAAGAAATTAACATTTAAATTTATAGAGAAGCAAAATGATTTCATAAGAAACTGGGAGGGTCTGAGTAAGGGAGGTGGTGGTGAAGCAGAAGCCTTGTTTATGTATCAGGATATCAGAAGATAAGCTCTAATGTTATTAGTTCCTACAGTAGCATGAGTAGATCCAAAGTGTGAGTAGACTTAAAGCTATGAAAAAAGTCACTAGAACTAAAGACAGTTAAAAATCGTTTCCCCAAGGAAAAGATGGAGCCAGGTATACCTAAATTCTAGCATTAATTGAATCTAGTACCAAAAGAAAAAAAAATCATTTTCTTTTAATATACATGGTGACAAAATTGATTCATCTCTTTTCAGCTTGACTCTGTTAGATTTATGCTTAAGTAATTCATCCTTGTTGATGCTCTTACAAGTTGCTGATTTCATTTTTGAATTGTTAACACCATCATGAAATGTCTCCCTTTGTCTCTAGTTATATTTATCTTAAAGTTTCTTTTGCCTGATGTAAATATAGTCACTCTAGTTTCCTTGTGGTTACTCATTTTTAAAAGAAACACATATTAAAACAAAAGAGAACATAGAAACTAAATTTTTAATACTAGAGTAGAATTAGGAGTTTTCAGAACCAGCAGTTGGCGTAATGGCTATGTCACTGGACTCCCATGTAGCCGACGGGAGTTCGAGTCCAGGACCCGGTGGCTTAAACTCATGCTGGGCGCACATGCATGCGTGCGCAAGATCCCAAGAGGAGAATGAAGGAGAAGGGATTGCGGCGTGGCCATCTTCTCTGAGGGGGGTGATTTCTCACTTTCTATCTGTCTCTATGGCAAGCGCACGTGCCCTATAGCAAAAACTTCTCAAAAAAAAAAAAAAAGAAAAAGAGTTTCGTGTTTTTCTGCATATTCTGAGTTTTTTGTTGTAAGTTTGTACTATAATAGGAAAAAGGGTGATTTGTATATACTTTTAAAATACTTTATCAGCTACATTTTTTTGGTTGCAAATAATTTTCAGAAATTTATTTCAACAAGTAAAAAAGGAGTTTTGAAAAGGTACCAGACTAGTCAATAGAAAAGGTGGAGCCCAGGCTGAGAAGAGATGGAAGTTGTGATGACTGCAGGGTCCTGGGTGGCAGGAGCTTGTCGACTTGTTTCACCTGGGTGATACCACAGGGCTAAATATCCACTCTAACTTCTTGCGTTCTATCTCCATCTCTGCAATAAAGATAAACTGTAGGAGCAAGTATTCTGCCTGAGTTAAATGAAGCTTTGACATTGAGAGTGCCTGACACCTTGATTTGTAGTCTCTCAGTTCACACAATAGGGACAGATGATTCTCCAAAATGATATTAGGGTGATGTTATCAAAAGAAGAGAAATAAATTCTGGTAGCTAAAAAACAACAGGTGTTCACCACGGTATAACTTTTTGCTCATGCAGAATTAGTTTACAGTGCTAGCTATAAAAAAAAGCAGCCATCAAAATAAACAAGAATTAATTACTTTTGAATACAGTGATCTCAGTTTTCAACATTACATATATTGCAGGATTCGTGCATAGAATTGAAATTCTTCCATTTCTCTCCTTCTGGACTATAGGTTTCAGGTCTTCCATTAAATAGTTCAATTCAATTAGAAAATGAGGAAATGGAGACTTGAAGATTTTGTGGTAACTTAACATGTCCTAGAGTGTGTGTCATTTCCTCCTCCCTGGAATACCTGACAAGCTTGGATCTTGTCAAGATGCAGCTCAAGCATAACCTCATCCAGGAAGACTGTCCCTTATGCCATGGGCCACTCAGGCTGTGCACAGTACTGTTAACTGTTCTCTTCCCACTGTGTCAGAAGAGTTGCTTTGTCACCCACGAGCCAGACTGGCAGATTCTGTCTTGTTTTTCTTGGTTTCTCCAATCTCTTACCTGGTATCTCCACATCAAATATTAAGTAAATATTTGTTGAATGGGTGAATAGATGAATTTGCCAGAGAAAGAGGATAAGGCATTAGAGCCCAATATGTGTAAAGGCATGACACCGGACCTGTTCAGGACCTGGTGAGTATACTGTAGGTTAGAGCACAGAAAGAGTAGCAGGAAGAAAGACTAGTACATAAAGGACCATTTCTGTTCAGTTTAGATAGTTCTGTGGGCTTGAGGAACTAGCAGAAGAATGAGTGAGATTTGGAAAAGGAGCAGGGCAGGACACTAGAGGCTGTGTGGGAACAGACTCTGCTGGGGCTGAAGCTAGCATGGGAGAACCCTCAGATGGTAGAACAGTGTTGTCTCAGCGTTTAAAGGTTCAGAGCTGGGCTGGGAGCATATCCAACTACCATGAACTAGGCCCTTTGTCTAGGTGCCAGAGACACACTCGTGAGTAATATGGACAGAAGTGCTGCTCCCATGGAACTTCCACGCTAGACAGATAAAACAGCATACAGACCATGGAGGTATAAGTACGTGTTCTCGCTGTGAAAATGCTGTGTTGCGGGTAAAATGTTCCAGGAGAGTACAGCCCGGGTTAAGCATACGGAACAGTCTGCTCTCTGCACTGAAGCTTCCCTAGAATGTAGAAGGAAACCTTACAGCCCACATCGCAGTCATTTACTGACCAGTACTGTGTGCATCCCTAGTGGACTGGTACTCAGACACTACTACAGACAGGGCTGCATAGAAGGAAAAAACAGTTTGTCACAGCATACTTTCTTTAGCAAGTGACTTTTTTCTTGTTTTGTACTATCACATAGATACTTGTTTTCCTGATTTTATTATTTCCTAAGGCTTAATGGAGTAAATAAATATGAGAGTATAATTAAAAGCCAGTCATTGCTTAACAAGTTGTGTTTGTGGTTTATTCTGGTGTCTGAAAAACAATGGCATTTTTGCAGTTTAATCCATAATCTTGCCAACGTTTTTGTTGTTTGTTTGTTCTGTAATAGAATAGACTCAGTCATTAAAGGAATTTTTAATTCTTGATGTAGACATTGGCCTCTGTCGTGCAATCTAATCTTACATCTCTTCTTGGTGATGGGCCCATTTGATGCTGAAGGCCTTTCCTATCTTTCCAGGGTGCTGACAAGACTGTGAAAGGTCCAGATGGACTGACCGCCTTCGAAGCCACGGACAACCAGGCAATCAAAGCTCTTCTCCAGTGATGGCTGGATGGACTGATAACTCGGGAAGAACGACTCTCCTGTGGCCTCACACTGCTGCCTGTCTGTCTGTCACTCTCTATCTGCCAGCTTCTTCAGCTAAATACTTTAAGAGGGGTGAGGGGAGAGAAACTCATAACAAATCAGACTACCAGAAAAAAAAAAAGATTTGGAAGAGGGGGAAAAAAGCCATGATCAGGCTTTTACTGGGATTCCTGATCAAGGCAACCTCTTTTCCATTTCTGATAAAACGTACAGCTTATACCCAAGGGAGAGGAAAGACAAAACATACTGGTAACATTTGACCCTTTCAGCTCCCTAGCTCACTTACTAATTAGATTGTGTTGAAGGTCTGATTATACAAAGGCCAACTCTGCGTATTTGGTAGCCCTAACTGTGTGAGCAGTAGCGGCTGCTGCAATGTAAACTTAGGGTGCTGAGATAAGCAATCAGCTATAGCCTTCTGCCTTAAGAATGCACTCTACTGGGGACTTCCTGGCATAGTTAAGAGCGCTGCCTGTGGTTGGTGACCAAATCTTTCCTCAGTGACTTCAGCTTTACGTGAAAGCTCAGTTAAGGTGAGGAGGGGCCCACTCCTAAATTGCTGGATGACTGAACTTTGGATTTTCTCTTCCCTTTCACATGGATTTCATGTCTCTTTAGATAAGACTGACTAGTTTTATTTATAAAATCTTAAATTTTGGAAGTCTAAAGGAGAAATCATTCCAGTATGCATATTTTTTTCTCCTCTAGATTCAGATATTTATGTAACATTGAAACACTTTCAAACACTTGCTGGTAGTAAAAGGGGATTTAAAAATAGAATCATAGCCATAAGCCTGTTAGTCTCATATAAAAAGAGAGAACAGCTGTCTTAGTACCTATGGATTTCTTCATTTGCTGTTTGAATGGATTGACTTTGGTTGTGTTTAGAGAATCAAGGATTATTTTTGGATTGCCTCTCTCAGACCCATCTTGGATGCTGATTACATACTGCACCAAAGGTAAAACTGGGGTGAGATTTACTATTTAGATAAATTTAATCCCATCCCTTCGAAATCTTGTTACCAAATTTGTTACCAGATTTCCCCGATTTATTGATAGGCTTCTGCTGAACATATGCTAACCCACCTGCATAATGTATTTATATTTCTTCTACAACTCATGCATTGCATAAAGCATGACAACTTCAAAGTATATTCTGTGTTGTTAGAATACAGTGCCCTCAAATGGTGGTGTTATGACCTGAAGAAATTTAAGAAACATCTTTCAAATGTTCATTTCATGTGCAGTACAGTTAATTAAATCATATAACAGATTTGATACCTTGCATCCAAAATATTAAGTCTTTCAACTTGCCATCCATATAAACTTACTAAAAATATTCAGGTTTTTCCTTGGCCAAGTCATGCAATAATTGAATGTACCTCAAATTTTTAAAGGGGGCAGGGTAAGTTAGGGACTTATATTCAGATTGTGGATAGGAAGGAATTAAAGGTATTTTAAGGCAATGTAGCATTTTACAGCAGGATCAAACTATTACCAAGAATAGCTCAGCTATTAAGTTTTATTGACTGGTTTCTGGTTGGTTGGTTGGTTGGTTAGTGTGTGGTGTGTATGTGTGTGTGTGTGTGTATTTTCCCCCATAGACCCTTTTTTTAATCCTATCACTTTTTCACTTATAACCAGCCTGACCCTGTAATTTTCCTACATCCAAGAAAACAATCATAAAGTAGTGGTTTAAACATATTATCAACTAATTCTGCTGTCTTAATGCAATCTATTAGAGTTGGATCAAAAGTCAGTAATCAGTACTTTATCACATCACTGAACTAAAATATGGAGATATCCTTATTGAAAATGGAGGGCACTTTATCAGTCTACAAGTATCAACATAGTGCAACAGAGTGTTTTAATATCTTTGTTTTCACCTCTTGGCATAATGTTATTTAAAAGGCTTGAATTTTGCCCTTTACACGATTTTTACCTTTACTTTAAAAGTGTTTTGTTGTAGTTGGCTATTGCAGAGAGTGCATTGTCCTATCATTCCTAAACCTGGTCTGCTTTTACGGTCTTTACGGTATAGAAACCGTGTAATTCTTTGTACAGTTTATCCTGATGTTCCTTGTAATGCAGTAGAGGCTATTTCGCCTTCCCTCCTTTCTTAGCCATTTTGTAAACCCCATAATTATGAAACGATTGCTTGAGAAAATAACATATAAACATAGATAGAATAGACTGACCAAGATGGTTTACAATTTCTTTTTTTTTTTTAAACTAGATTATTTATAATGTACTTCTGAACCACTTGGCAGAGATATTCACAACACTTAATGTTCATCTTTTGAGTAAAGGAAGCTAGAACCATGACTGCTTTTTTGGTACTTCATGCATTAGCAAAAGGTTTTGTTCTCCGCTGAATAGTTAACATCTCAGAAAAAAAAATCTTGCATGTTCTGTAGTTTTGTATTAAATCAGTCATTTTGTATGCACTATATATAAAATACAGACAGGTGTTAAGCCTGTTGACAGTAGTGTACTAACGAAGTCCCCTTTGCAGCTTCAGACCAATGTCTGTAGACGTATAGTGCAAACACAGTGCCCAACTATCCGTGTGTTCTGTGGATAGCTCACCTTTCTAGGCCCAGCTGGTCACAGCAGAAAGGTAGGGAGGTAGATACATTGTATAGAAGCTGCAAACAAGTAGGTCCTTTATTCATTGTTTTTCTTTCCCCAAATAATGCATTTTAAATTTGTATGTACCTATTTGATTTTTTTTTCCTAAAACTTCAACTGAGCTGCTGTTTTCTTCCATGCAATATTGTATACTCAATTGTGAATAGAAGAAGCTGGTGAGAGTGCCCTCCTACATAAATAAGCAATTGCAGTGTTTTGCATGCAAATTTTAAAAAATTAAATTGTCCTCTGATTCTATTTTGTAAATGGAGAAACAATCATATCTTTCTAAGCAGTAATGGAGGAAGACTAGTGCTTTGTGCATTTTGATATATTTGAGTTCATTTTTCCACGATGTCATACTTTTGACACAATTGGGTTTCTCATACGTATCCTAGTTCATGTACATCCGAATGCTAAATACTGTGTTTAAGTTCTGTGTTGCAAGAACAAATGGAATAAACTTGAATTGTGCTACAGTTCACGTGCCAGCCACATTTTCTCCTTCAGTTACTGTTACTTCCCTTTTCCAGTCTCCATACCTATACCAGAACCTAATCGACTCAAACTGTTAATGAAGCTAAATTAACTTATTCTGCTTCTAGGAAAAAAAAAATGTAGAAAACATATCAAAGATTTAATTCAAATAATCCATACTAGTTATTGAAAGGTTTTGCTTTGTATTAGTCTCCTGTTATAAATTGTTTGAGTGTAAATGTTCAGTAACCCTCCTGGCTGACCTGTATTTTTTATTTTTCTTTCTTTATATTCATCACCCTTATTACTATCCAACTAACTGTTTATCTTTCAGGTCAGTTATCTTCCCCAGGTACTAGCCAAATCATCACACATCAGCCATGGGATATTTTTCTTCAAGGCTTTCACTTGATTGAATATAGCTACTGATTTGAGAAGAAAATTTACCATCAGCTTTAATAGTACGTGATACACAGTAGACATTCATTGTATTTATTCTGAACCATTGTACAGTCAGATGTGACAGCAGCTTTGATTCAGTAAATCTCATCTGAGAAAATGCTGAGTCTAGAACCATGAGGCTACCTGATCGTCAGTGTCGTCATATGTTCACCAGGCAGACTCATAAGTATGCGTGATATTGTAAAACCCAGATTAATGAGGTGAAGACACCACAGAGTCATCAAGGTTTGTTGAAGAAATGCTGCCCATAGGGTCAAGTGCAGGTCACAGCCATTGTGACATGTACTGGAGCACAGCTGTAAATGGCATAGCAAAACAAAGGACTGTCTACCGCCCCCAGCAACTTCTGTGTATTCAGCAGCTGCAGCAACAAGGATAGTCTAATTTACATGGTTTGGCTACAACAGTGGGTCACATGTCTGGTATAGGAATAGTGTCTTGTCACACAAAGGAAAATAATTCATAGACAATTCCTAGCCACTAGATGCCGGTTTTGAGCATACTACTGGATAACTTAAAAACAATTTTAAGCTGTGTCTTTCTAAGGTTTTAATAGCCAGTCTGAAAATGGAGTACGTATCTGTCTGTGTGCATCCTGATATCTGATAGTGTTCTGTGTGTTCCTGCGCACGCGCTGCGGCAAGCTACCAAATCTGTTGCTCTTGCCTGTCATTTGCTAGTCAGACTTCAGTAAGCTTGAACATACTCAGATCTAAACTAGTTTATGTTAATTTTCCAATTAAAAGTTCTTGAAATTATTCCATAAGACTGGACCTGGAAACATTTTTATGTACCCATTCTTATAAAAAAAATTATCATATAAGGGAGAGTTTTATGACGTTTTGGTGTTTGTATGAGAATTTACTGTGATCTGGGCACCATTCTAAGTACCTTATGTGAACTAAATCATTCGGTCTTCACGATAACCCTATGAGGTAGGACTGTCATCCCTATTTTCAGATAAGGAAACTACAGCCTAGAGAACTGAAGTAACTTGCCTGTGGTCACACAGCTAGTTAGTAGTAGAGCCAAGCAGTCCAGCTCTAAAGTGTGTGCTTCCTGCACCTGCATTACATTGCCTACCCAACTTGCACTGGACCAACTCACAGCATTTTATTCTATGAACATAGCTTTTCCTAAGACTCTTAAAAAGATACTTAGAAAACATTTTATGATTTTTTAAGAATAGAAGAAAAATATTACATAGCATGCATTGATTAATCCCCTCCCATGATGAAATCAGATTCTACAAAGACCATTTCGTTTCACATCTGCAAAATAGCAGTGCTTGACTGTGATAACAATTCTTTTGGCAGCTTACAAACTTATGATGTAATCACGAATTGGCAAATTATGGCATAGGCAAAATCTGTCCTGGTGCCTAGTTTTACAAATAGTTTTATTGGCACACAGCCATGCCCATTCACTTATGTATTGTTTAGCACTGCTTCCACACTTCAGCAGGAGGGGTGAGTAGTTGCAGGATAGATTCGTTAAGTCCAAATACTTACTATCTGGCCCTTCACAGAAGTTTGCCAGACACAGATGTAGGGGTTTAGGTGACATAGGTTGAGAAATACTGTTTAAAAATATGAGAAATACTCTCTAAGATGAGTCAGCACTTAGTTATAGAGAGATTAGCAAAGTCATGGAGGAATGTAATGAGTTACAAAGCCAAGTTTCTAAATAGTGCACCTGCCTTTAAACCTGTGATAGATTGTTCCAACACTGAGTCCCAGTGGATCATGGCCTACCCCTGTGTATGCCCTTGCCTAGTCATTTGCAACACTGGCTCTTGAAGTTAGCCAGGTGACTTATTTGGCTCAAATGGGATATCAGACATGAAACCAGCAGAAGTTTGACAAGTGCCTCCTCACTTGGCTGGCCTAATGGAAAGTGACTGATGTCATACTTCAGGAAAGGCTCTATGAAGCATTGAGGTGCCCCAGCCAACAGCCCCAGCTAAACCTGAACATGTGAGTGGGCCATGTGGGACCATCCATCTTCAACCAAGCCCCAGCTAGCTGCAGCTGCGTGAGTAACCAAGGAGAGACCAGCAGGAGAACCACCAGTTGAGCCCAAGTCTACACTGCAAATGGTGGCCAATAAAAAGTAGTTTTAAGCCTCCAAGTTTTAGAGTAGATTTTAGTGCAATAATAGGTAACTGAAAACACCCTAGCTGAAGGATGTCTAGTAACAAGATGAGCATCACCTACACTCAAGAAAATGTCTACATAATAAAAACTATCAAAAAAAATACCTGTGAGACATCAAGCAAATACCATTAAGGACCTAGGATTTTTTTTTTTTTTTTAAACAAACAAAAACCCTTTTGTCTAGGAAGAATTAGGTGCTGTAAAGAAAACTCTTGTGCTTGACTGGGTACACAAGTGAATGTCCAGGATCCAACAGGCTGGAGGCCTGGAGGAAGGAGATTTTGTGACCCTGCGGTGGGTCCCTATCATGCGTGCACACATTCTATCATGAATAAAGAAAAACAATCTCTTGTGTTGCTATAGAATTCTTTTTTCTATTTCTTATCTGCCCAAACAGTCTTACATACTTGAAGACTTTCCTTTTCTGCCTGTTAGACAACTCGGAGGCTAGCAGGCTGGCATGCGCTAACTGCTAAGCAATGTATTTTGCCTTGGAGCAAAGCAAAATGTATTGAGGGAAATGTGCCTTAAATAGCAGCTAGGGGTGTACAAGGGGCCAGCATGGCGTGGAACAAAGGGGAGCCCCCGTGTTGAGTCTTGCCTGGGATTCCCACACTAACCACGGTGCATCAAGGTGTGGGCGTGCAGGCTGCACCGGGGCGGCAGCAGAGCGGGACAAGCACATTTTCAGTAATGTGCTTGTCCCAGTACAACCTCTCAGCCAAGACCCAGGAATCATTTCTAAACAGCCTCCTTGAGACCTGTTAGCTCCAGAAGCTGACACATGCCTCTCCCTGGTACAGAGACAAGAAGGAAGGGAAAAAAAAAAAAGTGAAAGATCAGGAAGGAGAGATGTGATTATGTGGAACATGACAGTAAAGCGAACCAAAGTATCTGTTAGATACCCAGAGAATATAGCTAGAAAATGCACTGGCCACTAAAACTCATAAATCCATTAAGGGAGGGGGCACTGAGCAGGGTCCCCTACATTATGAGTTCATTCAACAAACATTTGCTGAATGTCTCTGTATGTGACACCATTGCAGGCACTATAGATGTAACAGTAAATAGTACTGGTGTGACTCATGCCCAAATAGGGCTTGCTACCTAGCTACCTAGCAGGAGAGAAAAAGTGTACCAAATAACATAATTACAAGGCTTGACGTATGCTGGCTGGGAAAATCTGGCTAGAGAGCACAAGGTGGCATTGCAGAGAGGAGTCATTTCCCGGAGGGCCAGCGCCTGTGTTTCAATGTTCCTCTCATTGTACATTTGAACGAAACGTTCAGGCCTCAGGAAGCTGCGCTCCTTGTGCTTAAACTTTTCCCCCTATTACAATTTATAGGGCTATAACATTGACACTGGCTAAGATGCAGGAGGAAAGGTGGTAATGGATGGCAGCAGCCTTGGGACCACATAAATGCTGAGCAGGCTCTAGGGGATATGACCCTGTTGCAGGGTGGGCAGGAGAGCGAAGCCCTCAGTCAACTCTGCACTACCGTGCGTGGTAATCGGGCCAGCAGCAGACCCCACACTGATGGGTTCTGTTCTGGAACTCTCTAACTACATTTCCCTAACCGTACTGCATAGGAGACAAAAGCCCCACTCTCTCTGTGAGGAGCTAGTAATGCTTCCAGACCCAGGGAGAGGACAACCAGCATTTGGCTTTCTTTCCAGAAGAGTAGTATGGTCCGCAGGCTTTATCACACCAAAGAGGCTGTGTTTCCAGTATCTGCCCATCTGCCTTTCTCCCCAAGTGCAGATTTGGTTTTCATCTTTTTCTCATGCCTTCCTTTTCATCCTGAATGTACTATCCATAAATCTTGTGTTGCTTCAGTGGCCATGAATATAAACTTCGCTTCATGTCGTTATTAACGGTACTTCCCATCATGATAATAATCAATAAAAACCCCAATTAAAACCTGGACAGCTGCCACCCAGTTGCCACTGGCAACTGAACATTCCCTAGGGAGCTGTTGCTGTGATTTGATGGTGTAGGGAAAATGAAGACTCCCTCTCTGAAGATAACCAAACCACAGGCATGTTTAGGTTGTGGGCCAAAGTAAGGTGACCTCTTAAAAGATTAAACTGCAGTTCAGAAAGTTCAAAGGGTATGACTTTAAAAGGACATCTTACTGGTTAAATAATAGGGAGATTTTAAAAAAAAATCTAATATCTCTGGCCTGGAACATTTTCACTTGATGGGATTTCCATTTTCCTGATTTGGTCACTATTTTATTATGAGAACCAAATACATGACTTAACATACCTGCTAAATTATTAAGAACAAAGAGAAGGTATATTTATTATTTTTCTCTTGCCACACTTATTTTTGGTTAAGAATTGCCTGTGCTTCCTGACCCATTTTTAGGAAAGGATTACATTTAGAGTTTCGCCATATCATGAATCAACTTGACAGTCTTTCTGTATTTGAGCCCCACTCTTCTCCTTGCAGTTTTCTGTCTGTGAGAAAGAAATAGAGGCTTTCACCATACTACAGGCTAATGAAGTCAAAGGAGTGTGTGGAAGGTGTGGCAGCAGATTCCATATTTGAGGATGCTGGGGCCGCAAGAGGCTGAGCTCAGGTTAGCTGCAGAACTTCCTCTTCTCACACTGGGTGTGTTCTACCCTGCACACGATGAGAGCAGTCCTTAGCACACAGATGAGCTTGCATCTGAGATGCACTTATCCAGGTTTCTTGTACTCATGCTTGGCTTGGGTTGGAAAGGGTTTCTCAAAGGCTCAAAACGAATTCTGACACCAATGACCAAGTTTCTTATATCCATAAAAATATCCATCCAATGGAAATTGAATCAAAAGGATTGTATTGTGTAGTCCTGCTTGCCTTCCTGATGAAATTTAATGGTTCTGATAAGTACAGCAGAATCATTTAAACAATTGATAAGCAGTCCTGGTGAGCCCAATATCAACTAGACCTAATGGAGTTGGAAATGTTGAAGAGTGATCAAGAAGGAAGCCCTGAGAGCCCTGTGTTGCATCTATTTTGGAGAACTACAGGGCTATGAAATGACTTCAAGATGCTTAAAGATGGACAGTCTGTTTCAAGCCAACAGTTACACTAGGTTTTAGGAGATCTGAAAGCATGCTCTTTGAAGTTCCAACAACTGAGTGTTCTAGGAATATGGAGACGTTAACAAGTATACCTGGGCAATGTAGTAGGTTAGCAAACTAACCTTCCAGCTCTGTAGTGCTGGAAGCCACATGGCCATCTGTGTGTTCAGACTTCTGGGTGGCCTGAAAATACATCAGACACCATGAGGGCCCTCAAGATCCTGATGAGCTGGAGGGCTGGGATAAAGAAGTCTCAGTATGACAAGATCCTGTCGATGTCTTCCCTCCTACCTTCATGCATGCACATGGACTCTATCATGCAGAAAATTAAAAAAAAATCTTGAAAACAATAATTAAGCCAACCTGGTAAAGTCCTTCTGCGTGCCATCGCCTAAGACAATTGTATCTCATTCTCAAGGAGTTAGCTACCACCAAAAAAAGCCTGTCACACCATTGGCAGATGAACACCAAGTGTTATCATATAATGACAGGAATCTCAACCCTACTGGAGAGAAATGTGCACAACTGGAAGAATTCCTAAAGCAGGTACTTGACATTAAAACCAGCACCAGCAACCCAAGAGCTCGATCAGTGGTACAGGCAGTAACTCAAGGTTCCTTGCTAGACTCAATTGTCTTCTCTAGCGGAAGACCCCCTAAATCCACATCTTTCTTGACTTGAAACCCAACCTCTGGGCCCTAACCTCTAACTACCTTCTTCATCTAAAACTAAAGTGGCAATCTTCACTTTCCCACCCACCCACACAAAACATTTCTTTCTGTCCATATGTAATGCTTATTAAAATTAAGCAACTGAGCCCCATTTATGGTAGGGCATTCTAGAAGTTGCTGTTCAGCAGGCTGAAGCCACATGGGAGGCCCAGTTTTGTTTTCTGGCCCACCCTGAAAAAACCAGATACATGGGAACCAGCAGTTAGTGTAATGGCTATGTCGCTAGACTCCCACGTAGTCGACCGCGGTTCGCGTCCCGGACTCGGTGGCTTAGAACTCACGCCGGGCGCGTGTGCGTGCGTGCCCAAGATCCCGAGAGGAGAATGGAGGAGAAGGGATTGCGGCGTGACCATCCCCCCTGGGGGGTGATTTCTTGCTTTCTATCTCTCTGTCTCTATCTGTCTGGTGAGCGCACGTGCCCTATAGCGAAAACCTCTCCAAAAAAAAAAAGCCAGATACAGTGATACTCAAGAGGCTGAGACAGGAGGATTGCAACACTGAGAACCTAAGACACCACACAAACACTCCACAAAAAATTAATATGTGTTATAATATCATTCTTTTAGATACATAGGTTTAAAACTTGGATTTTACCTGTGTTTACTTCCTTAGTTTCATCTTCTACTGTAGCCATTTCTTCCATTAAAACCCACCATGATCAAGCTTAATCCTAGTCACACTGCCGTCCCCTGTGCAAGCTGATGGGTCACGATTCGTGCAGAAAGTCCCTACAACCCAATTCATTACATACTCCATTAAGACTCACCTTACCAACATCCCCAGGTTCACTAATTCACCCCTGATATTAGTGAATTCACTAATTCAAATGGTGTCCCCCAGAAAGAACAGTTGAATTTCTAACCCCAGTACCTCAGGATGTGATCTGATTTAGAAACAGGGTCACTGCAAATGTTGGTGGTTAAATGAAGACACACTGGAGTAAGGAAGGCCCCTTATCCAATATGATTCCTATCCTTAGAAGAAGACAATGCGAGGCTATGAGGGCAGAACTCCATGTGAAGATGGAGATAATGATTGGAGGGATGCAGTGACCAGCCAAGGAATGCTGAGGATTGACAGCCCCCACCAGAAGCCAGAAAGAGGCAAAGAAGAAGTCTACCCAGCATCTCAGGGAACATGGTGCTGCTAAATCTCGATTCCTTACTTCCGGCCTCCATAACTGGGAGACAATACATAGCTGTTGTATTAAGCCACCTAGATGTGGTTCCTTCTTACATAGCCCTAGGAAATTAGTACAGCCCCTTTCCTTTCTGAAACGTAATGGATGGCTGTTGACCCATCATTTCCATTTCCACCCTTTGGCCTGGCTCTAGAGGCCCTGCATTTTTCCATTTCATCCTCATTACAAATGATCTCCCACTGCTTCTCCATGACCTCCAACTCTGACCCATACTTAGCCTCACCCTGCTTCAGAGACCTGCTGCCTTTGCTTACATGGAAGCATCCTTTCTCAATACCAAGTATGTTTATTTCTGCCTTTCCTGCCAGTCCATCAATCCCTTGAGAAATGACATTTTATTTTCAATCCCTCCTGACCACATGTACACTCTGAAAATATTAAGAAGACTTGGTCTGATAGTCTTTGCGTTCATTTTACTCTTGACCTGGAATACCTGGGTAGACTGTGAACTCACACAGGAACCATTATTCTAATCTTTGTGTCCCCAGTGCCCATCGCAGTGTCTGGCATTTCAGACATTCAGTAAATATTTGACTTAATTCATTTTAAATGTCCAGCCGCCTAGCATATGTTCTGGATTCATCCCAGGTAAAGACGTATCTGCTTTCTTCTAAAGAACTTCTTAATGGAAACCTTCATGTTCTTCAGATAAAGGTGGTGAAGAAGGAAAAACGTACATATACCACTCTCTCTCTGGAAGCTCACTAATAAGTCATTAGAAGAGCCTGCCCCAAAGCCCCAGGGAGTCTTATTAGGCCCCTGTGACCCATCCTAGGGGAGAGCCCTCCTCCTACTGATCAGGCTTCCTGTTCATTAATACATGACAGGACCTGTTCTTCCACCCCTACTGATACCTGTGCTTCCAGAGCCCTTTGAAAACATAAATAAATGATAGCTGACTCATCTCCTTTTCCCAGGACTTTGTCAATGCTGAGAACCCTGACAGCTCTCCAGGACATGATCTGCCACTACAAATGCCAAATGGGGGAGCCCCCATTATCTCCTATTCGGAGTGACACTTGATAATTCAAAGTGGCAATTCCTTCCAACAGAGTCAGACAGACTAATATGCTATCACCAGGCTTCAAGGGAGAGCCATGCAGTGTGCTTTTCAAACAGCCCAAGCCTAAGGGCAGAGGACCTTTGCTCAGCAGGTAAGTCATTCAGATCCCTAAGTTGCCAGCACCTGGAGAGCTGACAGGCACCTCAGTGTGACTCTGGCACCTCAGTGTGACTCTGGCACGTCAGAGTTAGGCCAGGAGCCAGACGATGGTTATGTTCACATTCTAACCAACTGCGATTGCATCTTTCTTCCTGCCTCACCTCCTCTTCCGCATTTTCCAAAGCTGGGAATGACTCTACCTGATAACCTGTGAGTACTCCCCAGCCTTGATCCTCAGAATAAAAATCCTATGACAATCCTCTGATGTTGAGAGGATTAGGATGGGGGAAGAGGCTGAATTACAGGAGTCCAACCTTGGAGGGTGGCTGGAATCCAAGCAAGAAAGGGAATATGTATTATAGGAGTTTATTGTTAATTAAATGCACTCGAGAGAGAAGAGATCCAGTAAAGAATCAGAATTATGTCATTAAAAGCTTCCCTAGAGGGCCCAGCAGGTGGCATAGTGGTTAAGGCTCTAGACTCCCATGTGGCCGACTGCCATTCAAATCCTGGACCCTGCGGCTTGAGACTCGCTCTGGGTACTTGTACATGTGCATATATGTCCAAAATCCTGAGAGAATGGAGGAGAAGGGATTGTGGTATGGCCATCCTCCCAGGGGATTATTTCTCGCTTTCTGTATCTCTGTCTCTCTGTGGCAAGTGCACACACCCCTACAGCAAAACTCTTTCAAAAAAAAAAAAAAAAAAACTTCCTCAGAAATTTTTGCTACTAACCTGTCCTGAGAAACTTGCTGGTCCAAAATATTCAGAACACTTTGCACATTCCCAGAAGAAAACATGGAGGAGACCGACTCTCTAGGGAATGTAGAAAGGTGGGATGAAGGTGGATTTGGCCATAGGGAAGTAAATAAGCTGTTAACAGCCACTGGTGACCACCTGCTTCCTCTTCCGTGTTCTTCCCCTGTGCCAAGGTTATAGCTGTCCTCAACCATGGGCTGCTCTAGGCCTCCTTCACAGGGAACCTACCTTTGCCTACTCTTACATCAGCATATCACCCTACAATCCATGTATATTTTCATCTTAACAGGGGAATGCACTGCTTTCCAGACCCAGGAGTCCACCTCCAAGGTAGCAAGTTGATGTGTTTTAATTCACACTGGTTTCTCAAAGTCCTAGAATTTCAGGCCCTGTAACAGGCAGTAACAAAGGGAAATATTTTGGGAAGCAAATGAGCACACAGCACTCTGATCTTGGTTTCTAAATATGATTCTCCAATAAAAGAAATCAGGGCTCCTTGAAGAAGTGGTTGATGGGACCAGCAGTTAGCATAATGGCTATGTCACTGAACTCCCATGTAGTCGACCATGGTTCGAGTCTCAGACCCGGTGGCTTAAATTCACGCCGGGTGCATGTGCGTGCATGCCCAAGATCCTGAGAGGAGAATGGAGGAGAAGGGATTGCAGCGTGGCCATCCCCCCTGGGGGGTGATTTCTCGCTTTCTGTCTCTCTGTCTCTGTCTTGCTGGTGAGCGCATGTGCCCTATAGCAAAAACCTCTAAAAAAAAAAAAAAAAGTGGTTGATTCCAGGTCTGGGTAAAATGATTCAACAGTATCTTAATGCCAGAAAGTAAAGAAGTACTTAGAAAAAATAATAGTAAAAGCTAAGATATACATCTTTGAAGTGTATAGAAACCAGCCTTGTTTCAAAATAACCAGAGGTGAAACAATTTTAGCAGCACAATAAATAAGAATACTGAATTGTAATTCATAGAATGTAAAACAAACATGAATCTATTCTGATATAAATAAGTACATTAGCAATAATACACAGCTCTTCTTTACAAAGAATTTCAATAAATGGAGAATGAAAGCAGGAAATATAAAATTACCATTAAATGCTCCACAATAATTATGGACAAGATCCACCAATGGATGCCAAAATGAGTGGGCAAGAGTTTGAGGAAAAACAGGACATTTACATATCTAAAAGTATCCCTCAAGATATTTATTAATTTAAAAAGGAAACATAACTTTACAAAAGGAAAGCTCTCTATGCTTAACTTAACCCAGTGGTCAAAAAAAAGCACCAGTAATGAGACCTTTCAACATCATGAACTCCCTGGTATAATACTGAAGAGGCCACATTATTTCTGGTACGCCCCTGCCAAAAATACACAACCACAATTTAGTCATGAAAAAACAGACAAACTGAAATTGGAGAGTAGGCTGCACAACTGAGTTTTACTCTTCAGAAGTGTCAAGGTGATAAAAGATGAAGACTGAGGAACTACATGGATTAAAGAAGACTAGGAGACATGACAACGAAATGCTTCATGGGAGCTGGGATTGAATCCTGCAACAGAAAAAGGACATTAACGGGAAAACATGTGAATTCCAAATGAAGCTTTTTGTTTAGAGTATAGTACCAATGTTAGTTTCTGGGTTTTCACCATTGTACTATGATTCTGTAAGATATTAACATTAGGGCAGCTGGGGAAAGTGAATAGGAAAGTGTTTTATGCTATTTTTTAAAACTTTTCTATAAGCCTAAAATTATTTCAGAAGAAAGTTGTTAAATGTCTCTTTATAGCATATTCCCCGCGATAGTGGAAGTAGAGAAATACATCATCAACCATGTTTTCATTCTTGTTGGGGGCTGAGAAGAGGATGAGATGGTATAGAAGGGAATAACTACACAATTTTTCCACCCTACAGGAAGAAAGAAGGAACCAGAAGTTGGGAAGATTTAAAGTGAAGACAGATTTTAGAAGCTGGTTTCATGGAGCATAGACAGATGCAGAGCATAGGATCTGCAATAAGGGAGATGGGGCTTGGCCTGTTTCCAGGCATCCAGTTCAGAGGCAGGCAACTATCTTTATTTTAAGACTGTCCAGCTCGGGACCAGCAGTTGGCGTAATGGCTATGTTGCCGGACTCCCATGTAGTCGACTGCGGTTTGAGTCCCAGACCCAGTGGCTTAAACTCTCACTGGGCATGTGTGTGTGCGTGCCCAGGGTCCCAAGAGGAGAATAGAGGAGAAGGGATTGTGGTGTGGCCATCCCCCCTAGGGGGTCATTTCTCGCTTTCTGTCTCTCTTTTTGGTGAGTGCACGTGCCCTATAGCAAAAAAAACCTCTCCAAGAGAAAAAATAGAAAAACTGTCCAGCTCTTAGTGTCCACAGAAGAACTTGGCTTCATCATGAACAACCGAACAACTCAGTGGGCATCCACCACCAGCCACTCTTCCTCCCAGCTGGTGGATTCTGGAGCTCTGAGAGCTCTGAGGCTCATTACAGTAGGGATTAGTACCCAACAGTTTGGGCAGCCCAGATAACTTCTTATATTTAGAAAGATCCATCATAAAAGGATTGACTGCCACCCACTACTACCACCTCCACTCTCTCAGCCACCTTTAACCTTTTTTCTAATTATTTTTGTAGTTTTCATTTATTACACAAACTTTTTGAGCATCTATTGGGCTGTTGACACACAACCCAATAGAAAACGTCCTGACACACTTTGCATAGAAAAAAATACATCATGACTTTTCCAACAATCTGATATATCATTTAAGGTGTAAATGGGCCCTAGAAGACAGAAAGAAAAAAAAATGCTAGATAAGAACAAGGCACTAACACACAGTAGGTCCTCTATAAAAGGCTTGCTGAATTGACTGTAGTAACTTTTTACAGATTACATCCGGGAAGCTTTTCATTACTTAGCTTGTATTATTTATGGCTATCGTCTGTCTTATACATAGCAGCCAGGACATAATATAAATTGTTGAGCTTAAGAGTAACCACAAAAGTTTGCAAGATAAAGCCTTCCATGGAACGACTCCCCTACACAAGATGCGTCGTAAAGCCTGGATTAAGTAGTAAGAACAGATACCAAGTATTGACTATGTGCCATGTATGTAACCCCACCAACAATTGTAGGAAATAGGAACTATTTTAACCTCCAGGAGACAGATGACTATCAAACGCATACCTGTATGCAAACCCCGGTGAAAAGTGAATTGGATAGAGTCCATTCTCATAACATTACACTCCACTTTCTTCCATATTTCTCAGTTCTGGTCTTGCTTTACTGGGGGACTTTGGGCAAGTCTAAATTATCTAGGCCCCTGATTACCTGCCAATAATAGACGGAATAATCATCTCACCTTGCCTACTTTGAAGGATCATTTACAAGAGTTGAACATGAAGTGGATCACCAAAGAAGTTTCCTAAAATTTCAGAGATGATAGCGAGATCACATCTTTAACCATAAGGCAATTAAATCTCAGAACAGCTATTTAAAATAGCCAAAATGTCAAAATTTGTTTTAAACTTAACCACACTCAAGTCATGGGTTAAAGAAATTATGACTCATTAAAATAACAAACTGTTTTTTTTAAAGATATATATTCATAAAACCTATTTCCTAAGCTGCAGTGAGAACAGCTGAGAAATAGCTTGTTTTTTCACGTCAGATCTCCTGAAAGATCTGAAAATAGCTGGAATGGTTGGAAATTGGTTTAGAAAACACTTAGACTGCAGGGTGCCTTCTCCCCACATAGTCAGGTGACCTCCCTCACTCCCTCCCCTGGAGAAAGCCTGGATGTGAGTTTCCTGGAGAGGCTAAGGCAGAAGGTCTCTTGTCCTAGAAACACTGGGCATGGTTGAAGGTGCAGCCTTACTGAAAATAGCAGACTCGGTAGAAACTTGTAGCAAATAGTGAGCCCCTTTCCTCCTGCCTTTCCCCTCCACTCACTTTCTTTTTCTTTCTTTTTTTTTTTTTAAGAGAGATTTTTGCTATAGGGCTTGTGTGCTCACTGGAGAGACAGAGAGATAGAAAGCAAAAGGGATGGCCATGCTGCAATCCCTTCTCTTCCATTCTCCTCTCGGGATTTTGGACACACATGCACACATGCCCGGCATGAGATTTAGGCCGCCAGGTCCGGGATTTGAACCATGGTCAACTATGTGGGAGTCCAACTATGTAACCATTATGCCATCCACTGATTCCCCCACCCCTAACACTCCCTTTCAAAATACTAACACCCAGGTCTATGTGCTTCAGATAAAACCTTACAGGGACTTCATTGGGAAATCTCAGTCTAAGGATTCCAAAATCTAGGGTTCCTGAAGGAAATGGTCCAGCCAAAATTTATAGCAACCCTCAGAATCAATAAGCCCTACCCAGGGGATCAGGGCTGCCATTCTTTTTTTTTTTTTCCTATTGTGGAAAAATACATATAAATACATATAACATAACATATGCTATTTTAATCATTTTTAAGTTTACAATTCAGTGACATTAAGTACATTTACAATGTTGTGCAACAATCACCACTATCTAACCACTACGTATTTCCATGACTTTTTCATCACCCCAAACAGAAACTCTATACCATTAGGCAGTAACTATCCTATTCCTTCTCCACCCGGCCCCTAGTAACTTCTAATCTACTTTCCATCTGTATGAATCTGCCTATTCAAGATACAGCGTATAAGTGGAATCACACAACACTTGTCCCTTTGTGCCTATTTCAGTTAGCATAGTATTCTCCAGACTCATTTATGTTGTAGCATGTGTTATAATTCCATTCTTTTATGACTGAATAATATCTCACTTTATATAGATACTATATTTTGTTTGTCCATTCATCAGTTGATAGATACTTAAGTTGTTTCAGCCTTTTGCCTATTGTAAATAACTGCAGTAAACATTGGCTTGCAACTATCTGAGCACCACTATTCATTTTTTTCTTTGGATTTTACTTTTTGGATATTTCTAATTCCTCACAATCATGAAGTGGCAATCAAGATCACTGGACACTTAAGAAAAACATTGACAATGAAAGACCAAACTCAAATAGAAAACAATCAACTTTCAGGAAACAAAGACTATCCCCAAAAAAGAAAACAAAGCAGAACATAAAACAATATATATCAAAGATGATTAAAAAGAAGGTATTACATCTATAAAACAAGAATACTATGCCCTCAAGAAGAAGTTTTGTAGATGAATGTAAATTAATTTTTGAAAGTTTCAGAATAAATAAAAAGAAAGAAGTTTCATAGAACAATAACAAAAATGAATTCCTTAGAAAATGTATGAGAGCACAAATAGAGGTCAACAAATAAAGTGTTGGAAGTTGAGGGTGGAAATCACCCATTAAGACAAAGAGATGAAAAATGAGAGAGCTAGCATCTGAATGAATTGAAGCTTTAGACAAAAGTGGGAAAACAGGAAATAATAATGAAAATAACAAAAAAACAGTAACAGAACAAAAATTATTATTATAGTCAAGAAACTGCTCCAGACCTGATAGACATGAGAAAGGGTCCAGCACAAAGGATTAAAACAGACCCATACTCTGGCTCATCATTTTGAAACTTCAAAGCATCGAAAACTAGAAGAATATTTCACAAACTTCCATGAGGAAAACAAAATCCCTCATTAAGGATCAGGAGTCAGGATGATTTCTGACTTCTCAACAACTCTAGAAGCTGGAAGACAATGGAGCAATGTCTCCAAAATTCATCAGGACAATGATTTCTAACTTAGAAATCTCTACTACTATTAAATCTCTGCTATCGTTAAAGTACAAACTCCACACACCCACATGTGACATTTCACTAGAGACTTTCCACATTTTTATTCAGTCACTATTACCATTGAGATTGTTGCCATACCTACAGAACAATTGTACTAATTTATATTAATTTTTTTCTTAAATTGAATCACTAATATTTATTTATGGAATCTATTGTAGAAACCAGCACATTTATGATTAATAGAAAGTAACCATGAAAATGTTTTAAAATAAAACAAATAGGTGATTATAAGTTTATTCTGGCTCTGTTTGCTTCCCAAAGTTCTGAGTCCAGAGCCTGTTTCTCCTTATTGCATAAGAAGATTAGCGAGGATAAGAGAGGTGTTAAGGTCCAGCACTGCCTAACGTGCCTTTTGATGTCATTAGAAAGATTAAGAGATTTGAAAGGACTAATTGTCTGCATGAGTCATGTTATATAATGCGGCCTCAGTGTACCACCCACATCCCTCCCTTTGAATCATTCCACAAGCTCCTGGAGCTCCTCATCTTAGAAACGCTGTACTGAAAGGGCAGAGGTCATGTCCCTCTCACCAGCAAGTCAGGATAGCAAGGTAGCCTGTGCCTATGTACAGAAAGGCACAAGGGCCTCTAGAAATCATCAGGATCTGCAGCTATGACCAATCAGGAGCACTAAAATCTATTTTGGTTTTAAAATCCTGCCTGTCTCTGCTTTTCAAAGCTCTTAAACCTTTTTACAAAGCAGATTTCCTCTTGTGGGCCGAACTAGGGCTTGCTTCAACCAACCTCATCTTATCCCCAAGTTTACTCAAATCATGTCACTATGTCACTTCATCAGGTAGACATGAAAGGCCTTCCACTGCAGAGCTGGGTTACATGTAAACAATAGTGTCGTCATCTTCCCCAGGCTTCTAGCAGCATCAGTGGTCTTCCTCTATGTTAATACAATCCTAGGGCTGGTCCCCAGAGTCCAAAGATGTGCTGATCTTTGGTTGAGATGTGCAGCCTCGTACCTATCAATGCTATGCTTGGCTGGCAAGACTAAGCCTGGTCTCAGACCCTAATATTATGTGTTGCTTGCCCTCTGTGTCCTCTATGACCCTCACCAGCCAAGAAAAAGGTAGGAGCTAGTTCTAGTGCCCAGAAGACCAAGCAGAGGTTCTAGGAGATGAGGTTATTTTAGGTTAACAAGAAAGCAATCATTTCTGTTCTGACCAAAAACAATCACCACCTCAGCCGAAGCATATCACTTGGAGGCCCCCGAAGAATATTATCCCCAGAGCCCTGTTTAACCTGAATTTTTTTTCTGTAAATGTTGGCCAATGTGAGACAATCTCTCATCTTTTTTATTTGCCCTCTCTCCATCATCATCTCATCCTGTCTCGGGGTCCAAATAGCATCTGTGTATACTGATGGTTCTCAAAATCTTATTTCCAAACTAGAGCCTCACTTGAAATCCAGATTTAAATATCCATGTACTCAGAATCAGCAGTTGGGATTTTCTAATTTTTTTATGTATCTATTTTTTTAATTACCAGAGGACCCATGTGTTCACTAGAGAAGGACAGAGACAGAGAGAGGAGGAGGAGGAAGCACCCCCCAATGGGGTGTGGTCACGCTGCAATCCTTTCTCCATTTCTCCATCTGTCGGGATTCTGCATACACATGTACATACACCCAGAGTGTTTTTTCAAGCTGCTGGGGCTAAGATTTGAATCATACAGTTGGCCAGGTATGATCCAATTCCCTTAAGCTCTAGGCTCCACGGCTAGCCTGTCCAGTGGGAATTTTAATAGGCATTTCAAACTTGACATGTCCTTACTTCCCTTTGCTCAGGCCCAAACTCTGCAGTCACCCTTGACTTCTTTTTTTTTTTTTTTTTTTTTCCTCTCTCACACCAGCACCATCTGGCCAAGCAGCAAATTCTGTCAGTTCTATATCCAAACCATACCCAGAGTCTGACTTCTCACCCTCATCAGGTACCTACAGCAGCCTCTGCTCCTGCCCTCACCTGTCAGTCCGTTTCAACATGGCAGCCTGAGTGATCCTGTTAGACCTCACTGTCCCGCTGGTATCTATCTCACTCAGAAGAGAAGGCAAAGTCCTCACTACGGCCTGATGGCCTCATACAATCTGTCCCTGTTGCCTCTATGGTTTCTTTTCCTGCTGCTCTCTTTCTCTTTCCCTTGGCTCCAGCCACACAGCTTCCTTTGTGTTCATGGAATGAGCTAGGCATGCCTTCTCCTTGGAATCTTTGAACCTGCTGTTCCCTCTCCCTGAAATGCCCCCAAATAGTCACTTACTCCCTCACTTGTTTCAGGCCTTTACTCAAAAGTGACATATCAGGGGAACTAGCAGTTAGCGTAATGGCTATGTCGCTGGACTCCCATGTAGTCGACCACAGTTCACGTCCTGGACCCGGTGGCTTAAAACTCACGCCGGGCGCGTGTGCGTGCATGCCCAAAATCCTGAGAGGAGAATGGAGAAGAAGGGATTGCGGCATGACCATCCCCCCTGGGGGGTGATTTCTCGCTTTCTGTCTCTATGTCTCTCTCTGTCTGGTGAGCGCACGCGCCCTATAGCGAAAAACCTCTCCAAAAAAAAAAAAAAGTGACATATCAGTAAAGTCTTCTCTTGCCACCTGTTACAGGATGAATTAACCCCCAGTACCTCAAGGTATGACTTTTAGGATCAGGTCTTTTAAAAATGTACTTAAAACTAAACATGGTCACTAGGGCGAGCTCTGATCCAATATGACGGTGCCCTTATAAGAAGAGGCTGGGACAGAAGCATGCACGGAGGGAAGACCACGTGAAGATCGAGGGAGAGGATGGTCATCTACAGGCCAGGGAGAGAGGCCTCGGGAGAAACCAGTCCTGCCAAAACTTAGCTTCCAGAATTATGAGAAAATAGATTTCTGTTGTTTCGGTCACCCAGTCCGCGGAGTTTTGTTAGGTCAGGCAGCCCTAGCAGGCCACTACGTTGCCCCATGTACAACTTCAAAGGCCTCCTCTTCCCTGCTCTTATTTTTTTTCTAGAAGTCGACACTTAAAGTATACTGTCAATTTACTTTTTATTTAGTTTATGTTTTGCCATTAGAATATAGTCACTCCGGGAAGGTGGAGAATTTTGTCTTTGTTTTCTTCACTGCTGTATCCCTCAGCCTACAACAGAGCTTAGCTCCTAGCAGGCACTCTGTAAGCATGGGTCAGATGAATGAATGCTTATTGCTCCCTGCATCTTGTGACTTGGAACCTCTGTTTGCTGGGCACATGCGTGTGTGTCTAGGGGGTGCTAAGCAATGTGGGGTGGGCAACTTGGCCATGCATCATACAGGCTTGGTGAGCTCTGTTTTCTAGAAGAAGGACATTATATAAAAGCACATATTAAAGTAGAAGACAGCCATGTTTCGGTCATCTTGGTTTGAGGCAGCATATCAAACAAGTAATGATTGCCATAGAAATAAACAATCCGGAGTCTGCATTCCAATGGGAACAGATAACATCAAGCAAGATGTGCCACTTACTGGGCCACATTACTCACTTAATGCTCCCAATTATTTAATGAACTAAATGCTATTATTACTGTTAGTCCCTTTTATGCAGGAGCCAGGATTAGAAAGGGAAGGGAAGTAACTTATCCAAGGTCAAATATCTAAGAAATAGTCAAGTATTAAATGGAGTTCTTTCAGTGTCCAAGCCTGGGCTCTTAAACACTACTGTAGAAAGATGCTGGCAGTTTTAGTGTCTTACCTCAGTGTGGGACAGTCAGACCCTTTCTTGGGCTGATCTCATGTACTCTGCCCTAATAAACCCTTTCATCCTTCCCATCCTCCCAAAGAAGGAGAGACAGCAGCCAACTTCGACTTCAGAAACCAAGGCCTCCTGTTCTCTCTACTTGCCAGCCTCCACTCTGAGCCCCCCAGGTCAGGGCAAATAGCATTGACGTGGTCAGTCCTCATCCCCCAGCAGCAAAGGGGCAGTGAACTCTGGTTCTCATGTCTAGAACTGCCATCTTGTCCCAAGGGTGTGCCAACCACTTGGAGCGAATAGCCAGTCCCCACAGAGTCTGACTAAAGGCCATGAACAGATACATCCACAGGATTTCACAGGCTCTGCAGGGGAGGCTGCTGCAGTTACTTTGAATCAGTGTTTGGTGGTATCTGTGGCTAAACCCAAGTGCCACTGTGAGGAGTGCCAGTCACCAAAATACAGTCAGCTTTTCAGAGCTAGTGAGTTCTGTTGTTGACACCTTCAGTGAGTTGGCTACGGGTGAGCCTGAGTCGTGGTTGGTACAGGAAATAATACAGGAATGCCAAATGTGTATCCTATCTCTGTTGTGTCTTAAAATTTAAAAGAGAACTAAGATTTACTGAGGGCCTGTGATACGTCAGGTGCTTGTTTGGGTTTATCTTCATAACCCTGTGCAGGAGGTATTGGTAGTCTCGGTTTGGAAATGAGAACACTGAGGCTCAGAATGCTCACAGATGGTAAGACCCTACATCACCCAAGTGTATTTCCTAACTCAGATGTGAACTGCCCACTACACAAATGTGCTCTATAGCAAAAGAAGAGCCCTTTAACTCTAGGAGAAACTCATATCTCAGGAAGATTATGTGCTGCAAACCAGATATGTCCACAGTGGGATCGAAGCTAAATCCTCATGTTAGATGAGCTCTGGGCAGGAAATAATGAATCTGGTCCTGCTGTGGCTGCTGATAAAACGTGGGTCAGCTACAGGAAATGGAGTGAGGGTGGGGGCGGACATGTCTGAAGAGGAGGTCCCCAAAGTGGGACTTCCCCAAGTTTATAAATCTGCCTTTTTTCACCTCTGCCATCTATATACTAAGTCACATTTGCATCTCAGTTAGTGCTATGAACCAGAAGCTCTGTCTGTGAAATGAGAATCAGATAAGAATCTCTAGAGCCATTCCTACAGCCTAATGGTTAAGGGAGCTAGATCCCACATGGCTGACCATGGTTCAAATACCAGCTCTGGCAACCTGAAAAGCATACTGGGTACATGTAAAGGTATGCCTTAAACCTTAACAGGGTGGAGAAGTAAAGAAGGGATCGTGGCATTATCGCATTCAATCTGGGGGTGCTTTATCTTTCTCTCTCTTACATGTACCTTACAGTAATTTTAAAAAATGGGGGATCACTACATGGGGTAATCCTCCAGCAGTGATCTGGTTTATCCCCTGCTCATGAGCCACCAACAGTCTCCAACTGGTGAAGAAAAGATCTCATTGTGAAAATAATTTCTCATCTTTCCCAGAAACACTTCCTAGTGCATAATTATCACACACACAAATTCTTCCTTCTATCTAATGCCAGTTCCTCCAGAGAAATTCCAGCTCATTTTGTCCAATGTGAAGATGGAAAACTCTTTTCACAAAATATTAAAATATATTCAAACACCATTACAAAATTTAAAAAGGAAAGTTTGTAAAATAATTCACTCATAATCCTACCAGCCTACCTTCATTTTCATTTCTCCAGATCCCCTTTCAAATTTACCCATAAGTATAAATACTTAAAACAATTAGAATCCTAATACAGGCATCATTTTGCAGCACTCCATTCATAATACACAAGCTAATTTTTATTTCCCTCTTTCAGTCAAATCCTCATTGATATATTACTTTCTACACAGATTATTCCTGGAATCTTTACTCATACTCCAGAAGGAATAGAATTAGTGTTTTTATTTGGGTGGTATAATAATTTTATGTGCTAACCTGACTGGGACATGAGGTGACCAGAGTAAACATTAATTCAGTCATTCTTGGTGTGTCTTTGAAGGTGTTTCCAGCTGAGATCAGCATTTGAATTGGTGGAGTCAGTAAACCTGCCAACCCCCACGTGGGTAGGCATCACCCAAACTGTTGAGGGCCTGAAGAAAACAAAAGCGGCCTTAGGGTTTTAGCTAGGACAACTCATTTTATTTTCTGTGACCCTCTAGCCGAGATTTACATCACTGACTCCCCTAGTACTCAGGCCTTCAGAATTATACTGAATTACATGACCGGCTTTCCTAGGTCTCCAGTTTGCAGACAATAGATTGTGGGACTTCTCAGTCTCCATAATCCCATGAGCCATTCCTCATAGTAAGTTTCTTTTTCCTCTCTGTGTGTGTGTGTGTGTGTGTGTGTATGTGTATATATATGTGTGTGTGTGTGTGTGTGTGTGTATATATGTGTGTGTGTGTATATATGTGTGTATATACACATATATATATGGATTCTATTGGTTTTATTTCTCTAGAGAGTCATGGCTAATAAAGAGTGTGCATATGTCTGTGTATTAAGAAGATGGGAGGGACCAGCAGTCAGCGTAATGGCTATGTCACTGGATTCCCGTATAGTTGACCGCTGTTCGCGTCCCGGACCCAATGGCTTAAAACTCACACGGGGCACGTGTGCGTGTGTGCCCAAGATCCCAAGAGGAGAATGGAGAAGAAGAGATTGTGGTGTGGCCATCCCCCCAGGGGGTGATTTCTTGCTTTCTGTCTCTCTGTCTGTCTCTGTCTTTCTGGCGAGTGCATGCGCCCTATAGAAAAAAAAAAAAAAAAAGATAGGATACATTGAGCCAATTCACCTAGTCTTGCTCTATTTCCCTTGATCCCAACAAGATTCATTAGTGAGATCGATGCTTGAGGTTATGTCAAGGTTTTCTTCCCTTTAGACCTTGGTGCCTGCCCTTTACCCCCTAATCAACCTAGAAGTGGGCTCATAGCTCACTTGCTTAGTTTCCAGTATACCCTGATCATAAAACTTACTGGCTGCTTCTTGCAACTCTGGGGAGGGGACAAAGAGTTACATGGCTATGCATTATGCCAATTTCCTGCCCAGTCTTCATGGAACAGCCTTGCCAACACCTAGTATCAGCACACCAACCTCTGTCTTGACTTTACGGGTCTAGTAAGCTTTGGCTCTACTGATATTTTACTAAGGACTGAGTCCCACTTCTTACTGGCATCCTCCTTAGGAGACAGAATACATTCAGAATATCCTTTCTACTTGAAATTCTTACTGTTAAACAACACAAAGCCCATGGCTAGGGGAAAAGATTGCTTACAGTGTAACTCATTCACTGCTGCAGAATTGAACCTATGACCTTCCATTATGTTTTCAATTATAGTTAAATAAGAATGAAATATGAGTCCCTTTCTGAACATATCCTGGGAACTAAAGGACTTTCTTAAACAAAGGCAGGAAAATTTGAGTACTAGCCTCCAAAAATAGCAACAAAAGATGACTGCATCTTTATAGGAAAGAGATGTCCACCCAGAAACAAAAGTTCATTTCAGTTAATGAGCACAAGGCTACACTGGACATATCGAGCCCCATCTCACTCCCAAGCTTTCTTAGATCTGGCACATGGGAAAAGATTCTCTTTCTCTCTACGTGGAACATTGCTTATTGGCAATCCAATTTCTGAGCGTCATTGTATGTCCTTCTACAAGCATAAAGGAATGATGATTTTCTGGCAGAAGGCCACAGGAGAGCTGTCAGACATCCTGATAAATAGGAATCATCTCTATTCTTGGTGTTTGACTGCACCTCTCAATGCCAACCTTATACAATGTTCTGATGTCCGTACTGAATTTTTCCAATAACCAGGCATAGAGCCAAGAATGACGAATGAGCATCCCTGACCCTTGTGGTAAAAGTCTTGCTCCTCTTGAAATAATGTATAAGGCAGCCTGTTCACAAGAAGTGTTCAAGTCAGCTCATACCAGCTAGTAAAAGCTGATTGCCCAATTTTCAGAAATTTTGTGAGCCTGTTGGGACCAGCAGTTGGCATAATGGCTATGTCGCTGGACTCCCATGTAGTCGACCGTGGCTCAAGTCCTAGATCGTGCAGCTTAAAATGCTGGGCGCGTGTGCATGTGTGCCCAAGATCCTGAGAGGAGAATGGAGGAGAATGGGGGAGAACAGATTGCGGCGTGGCCATCCCCCTGGGGGGTGATTTCTCCCTTTCTATCTCTGTCTCTCTCTGTCTTTCTGGCGAGCACACATGCACTATAGCAAACACTTCTTCAAAAAAAGAAGTAGAAATTTTGTGGCCTGTTGACATCACCTTGCAAATTGAAATCAGTTATGTTGGGATTATTTACACCACAGAAATTGGCAAATGTTACCAATCAGTGCCAGTTAAACATTTCCCAATATATCTCTTCTTTTTACTAACTCCCTGGACACTTAGAGAGGTTTGGAGCTTGAGCTAATTCACTTTTTAATACTCCCCAGAAAAGAAAAGGAAAGAAAAATATGAGGAGCCCTCAAATACAGATGCTCGAGTCACCTAGTGAAAGTACTGTGGCCAGGGCCAGCAGGTGGCATGGTAGTTAAGGGCACTGGACTCCCACATGGTCAACTGTGGTTCAAGTCCTGGACCTGGGGGCTTGCCTTCTCACTTTCTCTCTCTCTCTCTCTCTCTCTCTCGCTCTCGCTCTCGCTCTTACTCTCACCCTTGCTCTGTCCCTCTCTGGTCAAAAATGTAAAAATAATTAATTAAATTAAATAAGATAATTCTAAAAAAACAGAAAGAAAGAAAAAAGAAAAGAAAGAAAGAAAATACTGTTGCCAAGAAATGTGACAAGTACATTGCACTGCCCTATACTGACAAAAAAAAAAAAAAAAAAAAACCCACAAAATCCAGATCCCTGTCTCAAGGACACTGTTCTCTACAATGTCCCATACAGACTCTTCAGAAACAGCACCAAGACAGTAATTTCCTTCACTCCATTGTCCTAGGAGTCAGTTTTCCCATATGCAAAATAAAACAGGCCCAGCCTCATTGGCACAGGTGGTATCATACTGAACTGCAGTGCTGGAAGCCACAAGGCTGACCGTGTGTTCTGATCCCGAGTCAACCTGAAAACGTATACTGGGCACACTTGTACCCAAGATCCTAATCCTGATGAGCTGAAGGGCTGAGAAAAGGATTCTGGTATGATAAGACCCTGTCAAAGGTGCTTCTCTTTCCTGCACACAGGCATGCTCTAATAAATTAAATAAACTTAAATTTTTTAATTTTATTTTCGCTGTGATTTTTCTCAACCTGTGAAGCAGGAGGCTCAAAAATTTCCCAGATATTTTATAGAAAAGATCTACTTCCTGCTTCCTTTGCAATTTTCAGGGAGGGAGTGAAACAAGCTCTGAGCAGGAAGCTCCTAAGGAAAGAGGAGTCTCCACATCCAGGCAACAAACTGGTTGAGTTTCATGAAGGTTTAACAGGTTAACATCAAAGAAACATGTCTGAGTTCACACAGCACTGAATTCCTGAGCACCTGCAGATGCTGAGGAGACAAGGTCTCTGTCCCTTCTTCTACTACAAGCTGACTGGCATAGCTGTCCTCAGACTCTAGGTTGACCGCCCATGCCTAAGGGACCCTAAGTGTCCAGAATGTCTACAGCCTGGAAAGCACATCTGAATTCCTGCACCTAAGATCCCTAAATCTTCATTGTTTCCAAAGGTTCTGGGGAGCTGGATAGGGAATAGACTGTTAGTCCCATCTTGTGGTTTGTGGCAGACGAGGTATAGAAACTCTCCCACGTTTATACAGAAGATAAAACAAACCTGGGAACTTCTGACCTTAAAGATTTACTTAGGTGGAAAAATAATTGCGAGGATCTCAAAGAACAACAGAGAAGTGTTAATGAATTAATTAGCACTTGTGCATTATTCACTAATAGTTCACATGTGAACAGAGTATCTGTCTTTGTTGCCAATCTAGAAGTTTGTTTTCAACACTTAATAGAGCACTAGCCATTCAAAGGAAAAAGTTAGGTGTTATAGGAGTTAGCATGCAAAAAATTATTCTATGAGACATGTGCATTTGACTTAACCCAGTCTGAAATCACTGATGTCCTCAGTTCCCATCCCTGAAGTAAATGCAGCCACTGGTCCTGTTACTTTAAACAGGTCGCACCAGCCCTGTGGAGGCACACTTCCAATGTTTCCACAGCATCTGGTAGGATTTTATTGATTTCAATGAAGCTAACTTTGTGATTTGGATTTATTTCCGTGAATGAAATCGTTACTGAGCTCGGAGGAGTCTGGATTGGCTTGCTGGTTCTATTCAATCCAATATTCAATGAGTGTCTACTGTGTGCCAGAAAACAAGCCAGCTTCTCAACCTGTTACCGGTGTATGACTCTCCTGGGGAATCTTGATGCTAAACTGCAAGTCTGAGGATTAGACTTGGGATTCTGCATCTCAACAAAGCTTCCAGGTGACTATGTTGCTGGTTCAGGACTAAGTTTTAAACAGCAAGGAGTTAAACCATGGAAATCAAATGATGAACATAACAAAGTCTTCACATCTTAGGTGCTTACACACACATAAGTGGGCAGTTTCAATATGATGTTACTATGACAGAGGATGCTGGGACACAGAGAGAGAGAGACATTTCATGGCTAGGGAGAGAGGGGTGTCAAGAAAGTCTTCTGGACAAAAAAGCAGGAATGAAACTAACCATTGGCTACAAAGTTTAGAATTTGTCTGATAAACCCGGGGAACCACTGAGGGCTATTTTTGAACTGTGGAAACAATATGACTTGAGTTGTATTTGGAGTCACTCTAGAGCCATTGATAGGGTTTAGAGGAGACATTCTTGATTCTCTTTTTCAGGATTTTTAAATTCTACATCCAAATAATAGTCTAAGTTTATCCACTCTTTCCATCTCCCTTGCTACCCGTCTAGGCCCAGTCACCGTCATTTTGTCCTTTCAGTCACAGTCACTTCCTAACTGGTTCCTTGACTTCTAATCTTGCCCTCACGATGCATGTTCCATGCACCAATTGGGAATAACCTGTTTTGAGAATATTCATGTCACTCCCACTGAAAACCCTCCATGCTCCCCACAACACTCTAAATTCCCAAATCCATTCCATGGCCTATAAAACCCCACACAATCCTACCTCATCTTAGACTATTCTTCTCTTCACCTGATATTTTTCAGCCGCACTTATCTGTTCTTTAAACACACCAAATATGGACCTGCCTCAGAGCCATTCCACTTGCTGTTCTCTCTGCCTAGAATGCTCCTCCTTTAGATCTTCCAGACACTGGTTCTTCTCATCTGCTCAAAAGTCACCTGCTCAGTCAGCCCTACTCTGAATATACCCACTTAATCTTCTCCTTCAATCGCCCTTTAACCCACTATCTGTCCTTGACACACTTCATAGTGTCTGGAATGTTCTTGTTCAATGTGTTGTTTAGTCACTTATCTATCTTGCTGACTGTCTCTCTGTCTCTGTATCTCTCTCTTACAGACACATACATGCTCATGCTCATATTACATAAGCTCAGTGACAGCAGAGACTTTGCCTCATTTTGTTATTACTCTATCTCCAGCCCCCAGAACAGTGCATATGGTAGATGTTCTATGGACATTTGTTGAATGGGTGAGTTTGTTGGAGGGAGGTAGGATCGGTGCCAGGGAGACCAATTAGAAACATTTTGAAGTCATGTAGGCAAGAATAGTGGAAGCCTGAACTAGGGAATTGGTAACAGAGATGGAAAGGTGATTGAAAAATATTTAGGAGAGAGCTGAAGCACGTGATTAAGGAAGAAATCAGAATAACCTGATGGCTTTTATCATTCTCATCTACTAAATGGTGATACCACTAAATAAGACAAGGAATCCCAGAGGTATAAAAAGATGAATTCAGTTGTGAAAATGATAGATGTGAGGTTCCATTGGAATATCCAGATGGAGATGGATATATGGATCTTGAGTTTGGCAGAAGTTTGTGCTAAAGCTATAAATTGAGGAGTTATCAATAACCAGGTAATGGTTAGATTGCTTAGAAAGAATACATGAGGAGTCTTCTAGATATTCATGGAAAATGCATATTATGAAAACACTATGCATGGATTTCAGAGGGTTTTTTACACTAGAATAAACTCATACTTTAATTCCATTTCTCCACAACTTTTTGAAGTTCCCTTATATATAAGAAGATAAATACACAACAGATAAAACCTTGGTGTACACCAGCCATGAGATGATTACTGAAGAAAGTGGAGCCCACTGGGAACCAGCAGTTAGCGTAATGGCTATATCACTAGACTCCCATGTAGTCGACCACGGTCCGCGTCCCGGACCTGGTGGCTTGGAACTCACACCGAGCGCGTGTGTGTGCATGCCCAGGATCCCGAGAGGAGAATGGAGGAGAAGGGATTGCAGCGTGACCATCCCCCCTGGGGGGGTGATTTCTCACTTTCTATCTCTATGTCTCTCTCTGTCTGTCTGGCGAGGGCACGCGCCCTGTGGCGAAAACCTCTAAAAAAAAAAAAAGAAAGAAAGTGGAGCCCACCAGGAATAGTTAAATAGAGATGAGGAGAAGCGGGACATTTTTCTGTGTAACATGAAAGCCAAGGCAACGTGAAGGTGCCAAGGAAGCAGGAGTGATTAATGGTGTTAAATTTAGCCCAGAGGTCAAGGAAGCTAATGAACAGAAGTGCCCACTGGATTTGGCAATTAGGTGCTCAGAGGCTCCTACTATGCAGTAGAACTGTGTAGGTGGAAGTCAAACTGCCGTATAATGAGGATTGAATTGGAGGTGAAGAGATGATTAAAAGATAATTCTTTCAAGAAGTTTGAATGAGAATAGAAGGAGAAAGGACAGCAGCTAAAACTGTCACAGGAAGGTTTTGTTAACCTTGGGAGAGACTGAAACACAACATATCTGTGTGCTAAGGGTGAAAAGCCAGTGAAAATGGGGAGAAGCTGAATATATATAAGAGCGAAGAGAGAAGTAATTGAGGGAGACCTAGTGGAAAGGAAGGACAGAGGATGGGACCTGGGACACAGTTGGGACCGGACTTTGGCAGAGAGAGGGATATACTAAGTCAAGAGAGAAGGGACCGGTAGGCCAAGATGGGTAAATCAGGTCAGATAAATACCTAATAGCCCCAAGTTTCTCAATAAAATAGACATTAGACAGGCAGTTTAGATTTTTGAACATAAGAAAACACATCTTTTTTTAGAGGTTTTCGCTAGAGGGCGTGTGCACTTACCAGACAGAGAGAGAGACAGAGAGACATAAAGCGAGAAATCACCCCCCGGGGGGATGGCCATGCCGCAATCCCTTCTCCTCCATTCTCCTCTCGGGATCTTGGGCACGCACGCACACGCGCCCAGCGCGAGTTTAAGCCACCGGGTCCGGGACGCGAACCGCGGTCAACTACGTTGGAGTCCAGTGACATAGCCATTACGTTAACTGCTGGTCCCAAGAAAACACATTTTTAAAATGGGCGCTGAGAAGTCAGTGTGTCATGGCAGTCTGCACAATGGGCTGTACGAGTGCAGTGGAGGCAGGGAGAGGATGTCCCAGATCCACCTGAGCAGTGGTAAGACCCAGGAAGAAAAATGCCATGTGAAAGGCAGAGCCTGTCACTGCATCAGCCTCCTGCTGGGACACAGACGCTGCTAGATCATGAAGACACGGAATTCATACAAGACCTAAAACAACTCTTGCCTTCACGTCCTGCCCCATCATTCTCCTTCCCTTATCTGTTCCAATGTCTCAGAGTAGTGGCATGTGTGGAAAACTGTTAATGCCTCAGGCCTGAGACCGGTACCCTTAGAAAGATATGCTTGTGAGGTTGCATCCGGAAACCGCTTCTGAAAGGTGATTTATAGTGCCTGGGCAGTGTGGTTTATGCCGAACACCCACTTTCCTTCTGGGAACGTGCTAGGTGTTGAGTGCCTTTATAACCAGATCCCAATAAAAAACATGGGCACTGAGGCTCTTCTGGAATTTCCTGGGCAGACACAGTCCCACATCTTGGTGCATTTTCAGGACAGTGAGCATTTATGTGACTCTTCATGGGAGGGAGAGAGACTAAGGAAGCCTATATGAGATTCTTCCAGGTTCACCATATGGATTCCTCCAGGTCTGCCTATGTCTTTTCCCCTTACAATTGGATGTGTGCCCTTATTACATAACGGTTGTGAATCTTAGCCACGAGTACAATTATATGCTGAGTTCCGTGAGTGTGAGTGCTTCTAACATGTCTCTGAGCATGGGGGCCTTGGGGGCCCTGACATATGGTCTGCCCCCACCTCCCGCTTTGATGTCCCCTCCCATTCACCTGCCACCAAATTCAATGCAGTTCCATCCAAGCCACTCCCCTGAAATGGTGGTCCCCAGGGACATCTCTGCCAAACAACATCACTTGAGTTGTGACAGACAGGCACTGTAGCTAAGTCATGCATATCAGAATGGCTTCCAACCCTCTGGATAATGCACTTCCATGAGCGATTCAAAATGTGTCTTAAGCGATTTCTTCAGAAAATCCTATGTCCCTTACTGAATATCAGAATCATTAACTAAAGGCTAAGGTAGAACTTCCCCGGCTTCAATGAATGCCAGCATAATGAATTCAAATCCTAGAACAGGAGTCAGCAAGCTATGGCCAAATCCAGCCCAATGCCTGTTCTTGTAAATACAGTTTTATTGGAACACAGTCATGCTCATTTGTTTACACAGCCTAAAGCGTTTACTAACTAGCCCTTTACAGGAAACGCTAGCTGACTACCTTCAACGTATAGAGTTAACGTTCCTCAGAATAGGACAGATGAAAGGCGAATGAAAATAAGGAGACCAACTTTTCCCATTTTATGTGTTTGCCTCAGCTTGAATTTTGAGGCTCATTTTCTGAATCTTCTAGATTGTTGACTCACAAGATGTAACCTTAAACAAGAAAGGAAATCATAAGAGATTGGAAGAAAATTCTTTTTTTGTTTGAAAAGAAGGTCTTGCTCAAACAGTATGAACTGCCACATTATAGATTTAGTCATTCACTATGTGTCTCCAGAGCAGCAACCCCTGAGGCTCTGTGCTGAGGGCTCTGTCAAAACACAGAGATAAACCAGACACAAGCCCCACCCTCCAGGGCTCTCCAGGACACCAGCTTCTTAAGAACCCCACCATGATATTCACCTTTGTATCCCTGGCCCATAATGCTCAGTGCACCGGTGCTGAGGAGGTGCCCAATAAATGGGCACTGCTCCTTCTGATCAGATAGAACAGTGGTTCTCAACTTCTCGGCTCGATCTTGACTGAGGTTTAGGGAGTTAATCAAAAGCTATTGTATACCAAACAATATCCTCAGATCAAATAATATGTTTCATACATGTTTTTTTTTAAAAAAAGGTATGTTTAATCTGTTCTGCTTACTATATATAGATTCCATTTAAAAGCACTACTGAGAATCAAGTACAATGGATAGGATGTTTGTGTCCCCTCTCCCTCCAAATTCATATATTAAACTCTATCCCCAGAGTGATGGTACTTGGAAATGGGGCTTCTGGGAGGTAATTAGAGTTAGATGAGGCCACAATGGCAGGGCTCTGGTCTGAGGAGATTAGTGCCCTTGTAACAAGAGACACTGGAGCTCTTCATCTTGATCTCTCTCTCTCTGAATGCATACAAATAGAGGTCATGTGATGATATAGTGAGATCATTGTCATCTTCAAGCCATGAGAGCCCTCACCAGAACCCGACCACGCTACCTAGACCTTGATTTCAGACTTCTAACCTCCAAAACTGTAAGAAAATAAATTTCCATGGTTTAAGCTACCCAGTTTGCAATATTTTGTTATGATAGAAAAGTAGAAATTTTAAAGTTGTAATTCACCCATATATTTGAATTTATGTGATTGACTGCTATATTGTCTTATCTGAGTCATAAGTACTTTCAAAAGCTTCTGATAAATAATGGCTTATTAAACAGCAATGTAGGTCCTTACAAGAAAGAACTCTAAGAAAGAAACATCAGAAAAGAACACAACTGGATCTTCAGAGCTGATGATATTGCCCATAAAATGATGCTGGTCTTCAGGTTTCTGGGCTATGAGAGAATTGAAAGTGCCTAAATGGAGCCAACCAAGAAGTATGGTGATTAAGGCAGCTGAATCCCACATGGCTGACTGCATCAAGTCCCAGGCCCTGTAGCTTGAAAATCATGCCAGACACATGTGCAGGCATCCCCAAAACTTTAAGAAGAGAGTGGAGGAAAGAACTATTGATTTCAGCAACAAAGAGAAATGAAGATTTTATACCAATAATTCAGCCTCCAGCCCCTGGTCTCAAGTGGTAGGGCACCCCTCTATCCTTCTCTCTGCCTCTCTCTGTCTTCTCATTTTTTTTGTAATTTTTCTCTTTAAAATTTTTTTAAGGTAAAGTAGTCTCTTAACTTTCAGATCCTCCTTTATCTTGCTAATAATCCCCTTTCCCTCTCCCATTCAGGAGAGGCAAGGGGCAGGCCTTCAGAAGAAGACTCCTCCATTGCTGCTTGGAAAAAAAATTTTTTTGTGGTTGTTTTTTCTTTTATTCTCTTTTCTCTTTCCTTTTCTTTTTTTTTCCCCTCTCTCTGTTTTCTTATTCTTTTTCTTTTACCTCATCACTTTACTGCTCAATCTCCACTCACTGAGTGTCTAGATGAATCTAAGGGAACCATAGCCAAACATCCAAATACTATTAGGGTTAACGTATTCCTCAATACCCACTAAATATTCTGCACAAAGGGATAAAAACAGAACAGCAAAGAGATTGCAGATCACCCCCTCCTGCACACCCCTGAATGCTCAGATTGAACTTCTAGACATTAGGAAGAAGCATATAACCCATCAGATGACTAGAAATCACCACAAAGGCACAAGAAATATGAGAAGCCAAGATAATACCTCCCCCTGAGGGAAAAGAATAATTCCTCTTCATCCACAGACA